>QFAX02000305.1:0-31723 GCA_003412495.2 Echium plantagineum
AAGAGTACAAGCTTTTGCTCGTTGTCTTCCTCTGGAGCAAGGTACCACTAACTCATTATATTAACGAGTCTAGTCAAGTATTCCAATACTCGATACTACTCAACTTTTATCTACAACAAAGTAGGTCATTGGGTTTCTTTTGTGTTTTATAATAACTTAGGATTCATATAAATCAATTATTAGATGTGATATTAAAGGCATTGTATCACAACAAGTCATTGTTTTCAAAATTTAGATCTTCTATGAAAGAAAGAAAGTTAGGTTAATGACTACAAACAACACTTACCTTTCCACAATATTATCAGTTGATTACTTACCTTTTAAAGGATCTCAGTCGATCACTCATCTTTTAAAATTTGTCTTAGTTAGTTTATCGGTCACCTTTTAAAGAAAGGGTTTTTTTGTTTGTTTTTTTCATGTCGAAATTACGACGCAAAAAAGAAATGATAACTAAAAATAAACTCAAAACTCGTCGCTTAATTTTGACATGAAAAGGCGAAAAAACCCTTAATGATGGTCATCACAGGCGTTGATCAGCCGGAAAATAGCCAATAGACCAACTGAGACAAATTTTAAAAGGTGAGTGATCAACTGAAACCCGTTAAAAGGTAATTAATCAACTGGTGATATTGGAGAAAGGTAAGCGATGTCCCAACCATTAACCCTAATTAGTTTGATGTGCAAGTATACAGTTTCACCATATAGAATTCTAATAGATCACGTCTTATTTAGTGTGTCAATTCATGAGATATCAATGATATTTTAATATATTCTCACTATCTTAATACTATAGGTGTCTTTGTATTAGACCATCTCCAGTAGGAGATAATTGATCTCCCCAATATTTCATACCACATCACTTTATTTCTTCACCACATCATCAAATATCCTCAATTATCTTTCAAATATTCTCACACTCTACAATAGGAGATATTTCAAAAAGTTATTTCATTTTATCTCTCTTCCACATTATTTTCTCTTCCTTCCACATTATTAACATCTACTCTACTATATATTTATCCCCTCTCTTCTTATTTTATTAATATTAATATAATTTTATAATTCTATATTTTTATTATTATTAATTGTGTTTTATATATAAAAATATTTAAGAGTTGAAGAAAGAATCAAAAAAACTAGAGAAAATAGATAAAAAGAGAGAAAATTACAAAATAAATTATTGTCCAAATCAAACAAACATAGTCTCTATTTATAGATCTTGAAAAATTAAAAATTTTGATTGTAACAAAAATTAAAAATAAATAAATTTATATATCAAAAATATCATTTAAGAGAGAAAGATAAAACAAATATCTAATTGACCAATAAGGAGTCAACACCTCATGAAGCCCATGTGACTTACCTCTTCTCTCTCCACCACCTCTTCCCCTCCCTGGCCCACTTTTCCAATAATTCCCAGAATTATTGAATAATTCTTTGAAAAATGGGAAGAAAGATACTCCCCTCAATTATTTCCTATTAGAGCACTTTATCACCTCAAATATCCTCAAAATATCTCCAAATGGAGATGGTCTTAGGAATTACGACATAGTTGAGACTGTTTTATGTTCATGAGCCTTTTTGGGACATGCTTTCTCTTCAGGTTCTATGTATTAGTATTAGACTATGCACAATAGTGGATAATTAATAATATTGTCTTCAAATTTTACCACAATAAAGGATAATAGATGGACAATATCATGTCAAAACTAATTAGGTTGAATTACATTGTCCCACTTAATTAACTAAAAAATGTGTAGGGTGTGACCCATTTTTTAAAAGAAGGTGTGCAAAGTTAAAACTAATATATTACTTTAGCCCCTAATATAATATAAAATAACTTAAAATTTATTTCAATATTTTTATTTTACAAGATCTATACATATCACCCTACAATAAATATAATATAATAAACTACATTAATTAAATTATTCATTAAGTATATTTGTCATCATATTATGTAACATAATGTAACAGTCAGGCTTCAATATTACACATTATTGAAGTATTGTTGGAAATAATTAAATTAATGAATTATTATTGTTTGTTTCTGTTGTCCCACATAAGGGGTGAAAGGTATGGAAATTGCGTAAATGGAAGATACATACATTGTATAATCCTGGATTCTTGGATTATCATAAGGCTATGAGCTGTGGACAAGCCGTTTATGATGGGATATCAAGCAAATTTTGTAACAGACCGCTCATGGGATGTCCTCTAACTCATTCTTTCACTAAACGACTCTCGTAAAAGGGCAGAAAAAAGACTCCGTATGATTTGACGGGGATAACGCCTTCGAATGGAGGTGGAGCCGCAATGGCAAACTTCGTGTCTCACGACTGCAGTCCCGTTATTTATTTTTACTCAACGAGGAGCGGGTGCAGGTATTCTGTTACTAGTAAAAAAGAGCTACGTTCGAATTTTTACATTTGTGTATACCTGAACATAGAATTATATATGCAATTTGGAAAGAAGATGAGTTTGAGAACATACCAAAAGAAACATTACATAAAGATAAAACTGCATCAGATGCTGACTTCTTTCTATATCAATGATTTGAAGTAGTATTTCTTCAAAAAATATAATCATATTGACTAGATACAATATTGTTTCTCCATGGAAATCACAATAGCGTGACGAATTTTTAAACAAAACAAATACAACAGTTTCCATATGAACAACAAATAACAGCAAAATCTGAGACTCAGAAAACATACAGCCAACCAGAAGCTTTCGGAGAAATGAGAGTGGTCGCTGTTTTGTAGTGGAGCTGGCGTTGATCGTCCTAATGGCTCGCTCAGTCCTTATATCCATAGATAACAAGACATTGGTGAATTTGATTCTTTGAACAATTTAGCAGGAAGTACTAATAGCAAGAATCTAACCATACATATGCCGCCGAAAAAATTCAAAGAATTGTGTTTCCTAGATTCTAATCAAGATGACATTTTTATTCTTTGTTCATTGAGACCTCCTCCTCAAATGCTGAGAAGCAGGGGTTCCCTCAAAGAAATCCAAAACAGCATCCTCGAGATCCTCAACCGAATACTTGATGTAGTTCTCTGGATGCCTACCACTCTCAATATGGCTTCTGAACCGCCCAAGAAATGATCTGTAGGCTGGAATCAACAACTCGGAAATGGAGATTCGAAGCTCCTCTCTAAGCTGAGTATCAGGCACCAACCATGTCGCCTGTGTGCGATGAACATCCTCGAATATAGCATTGAAGGACTTAAACCTCTCTCGTAATGCACTCTTGGACACCCCAGATGTGAACCCCCCACTCGAGTGTAGTCCTGCATCTCTGAGACAGTGTAGAACTCTGACCCATGTTGACCTCTGGTAACTAGTAGCTGAAGACCTGAATTTACCCGTTAATTTCCTCAAGTAGGTATCCTCTATCATCTCCCTCAACTCAGGCGACCCTTTAATCTTATGCGCGATGTAATGGACATTATTCATCATAAACAAATGAGCCAAAGATGCATCCTTGTAACACTTGGACTTACCCTCCAAATTACACTGCAAAATCGCAATCATCCAAATCAAATGCAACGCCAACGGGCTCTGGTTTTCCATCTCCGAGAAATCCATATCCGGCATATTAGCATCACCTGAATACCTCCCACCATTACATGGCTTCGACAAGATCAATTCATTCAAAGTCTGCTTATAGTCCGAGATCAAACTAATATAATTCATAACATACCGAGTCAAAGGATGAATCGTCCCTCCAGGAACAGGAACCTTAGAAGGCTCACTCAAAACCTTATTCTCAAACTCGGACAATATCCCTCTAACAGCTTCCGCTAACCTAGACAATATCTCCTCGGCTTGCACCCTAATCGACTCAGAATACTTGGAATCAAACACAGTTTCGATATCAGGCAACAAATCCGACAATGCATCATGAAGATCCAAAATTTTGAACAATTTTTCGGGAGCTCTTCGACTAATACTAATCGCTTCAGCAAAATTAAACAACTGAACTGCGGGACCCTTAATCGTCTCCATAAAACAAGAGTCATCAATAGCAGCACCCAAACCATCAAAGATCAACTCACATACCTTCTTCTCACTTGAAAAAATCATCCTAACACAAATTTTGGCAGCACGAATCCATCTTCGAATTTTGGTCTCAAGCGTATCCCAATCCAGCCTCTGAATATCCCCAATGCTCAGCTTCTCAATCCCCAGCTTGTTGAAACTCGCTTCCACAGACGACTTCCTCACGCTCCCGTAAACCTGGATACATTCCCGTGAGTACCCACTCGAAATCATCAACTCGGCAATACTTCGTAGATCATAAACAGCATCAGACGGGATCAAATCGATCTCACGAATACTATTCGTGGATCGATAGATTCTCGAGCTGCTTTCTTGATGTTCCAACTCCTCTTTACTCCCTACATTCTCCTCTCCATCAACTGTTCGATCATCATTATCACTAATAAGTTCGTTGAAACTATTATTATTACTGATGGTGCAACTTCTCCTGGGAGTTGCAGCTTCAGCAGCTGGATCAGCATCCGCAACTAGAAGCTTGTGAGAGTCAATGGGGGATGAATGGGAGACGAGAATGTTCCGGAACTCGTCTTCGAGACGAGCCATGGCGATCTGCAGGGCAACTGAATTCGGCTTGTGTGTATTATTCGAATCATCTGAAGATTCTTGAATTGATCTCTGGACATGGTGGACTGCTTGTAAGTAGCTTTCGATTTCGCCTCGGTCCCCGTCGAAGATCATCCGCTCCCGGGCTTCTTCCGAGACGGAGGAGTCCCACCGGAGGATGATCTTCTCGGCAGAGGCCAGAGCTCCGGCGGAGGGGGTGGTGGTCGTTCCCGGAGGTGGGTCCATGGGGGTGGGGGGATAAGGTTGTTAGGGTCTGTTTGGTGTGGAAAATGGGGGGGGGGAGGGGGGTGATTGGAGGGAGAAAGAGAGAAAGCTGGTAATGAATAAGGATGATGAGGATGATGATGATTATGATTATGATTATGTAGTTTACTTTTTATTTTATTTTTTGGGAGGGAAATGATTGGGTGTTGATTATTGATTGCATTGGGAAAAGTCCAAGATGGTGTTTTCTTTTTGTTTTTCTTTTTAAAAAGAAAATTTGTAAATTCTTGAAAAAGTGAAGATGATAGATATCATAAAGTTTGTAGCACTTTTATCAAGTGGTTGAGAAAAGAGTTTGATGTTGATAGTTAAAATTAATAATAACGAGAACGTTTTGTAAATTAGTAACGAGAGTGTGAAATTAATAGTAGAAATTTGAGTCAGATGTTATCAGGATATTGAAAACACGTTATTACGCTTTGAAAATGTGAAAAATATATGGAGTATATAGATAATAGATTCATCAAATTTGATGTATAAAAATTAAAGCCAACATACTCTAAAGTAAGTTAAAGGCATAGTAGGCCAAAAAAAAGGTGTTTAATTGCTATAGTGGTGATGAATAAAGAGTGTTAAATGACATCAGTGTGAGAGGTGTTTGAATTTATTTAACATTGGGTATAAATTTTGGGTTGATCATTATGATATAATAGGGGTGATTAAATAAAATCTGTGTAGTTTATATATATATATATATATATATATATTCATTAATGGGAAAAGAGAGATGTGTGCTTAAATAAATTATTGAAGGAGGTAAGTGTTGATAAATTGATGATGAGTTATACTATTACGTGGAAAATAAATAAAACAATTTGAAGTATTTTTTTATTGCAAATTAGTAATGAACATAATGGTATTACAAATTATAAATATAAAAGTTCATAATTAAATCACTGTTAAACTAAAATATAAGATCTTCTAAATTAGAAACTTGTGTCAAATGTCACTAAACTTGTTGAGTTATTGGCAAAAACAATTTGAAATACTCCATTAAACATAAAAATATTGTATTAAACATATATACTACCATTACACGTAATCTAAAATTAATATCTTGATATGCATTATAAATAGAATTAATTAGTTGCATTTATTCTAGCGATATCTGACCAATGTTTTTATACAAGATATTTCTAATTTTACATGTTTTTGTTCTGTATAACGTGTTTTTCATTAACATATTTTGTAAGTTTCAACTTTCAACCATCACTCTTCGTGGTTTCAACAATTATGTTGACTTGATACAATATAATACTCAAGTAAATATGACGGTGTTGAGTTAATCAAATAGCCTACTGAAAAAGGCTCTTGCTAGTGGCCAGAAGGTCCTTGGGGTTTCAAAATTCACCTCATCGTTAATTTACAAAAAAAAGAAGTGAATATGACGGTGTTCATGCAACAGACTTCAGAGAAGATAAATTGGTCATTTGAAGTTTATACTTATAGTGGTTTTTTTTATACTAATACTCCCTTCGTCCTTAAAAAAAATTGTCACATTTTGATTTTTGTTAGTCAACTATTACAAAATCTGATCATGAATTCCCATTAAACGATAAGAAATAATATAGTCTTGTGGGACCTTGTTAGATTCGTCTCAATATATATTCTTGAAATATTAACTTTTTATAATTTTTTCGCATGTAAATAATAATTATTTATGTTTTAAATCGTGTTTTGTTGATCACCAAAAATCAAAATATGACAATCTTTTAGGAACGGATGGAGTACTACTTCTTTTCCTTATTTATAGTTTTGCCCTATGATAAGATCATTGATAGGACTTCTTGCGATTCACAAAATAAAAGTTAATGCCAATTGCCAAAAAGCCTAAAATCGTAGATTTAAGTTGTACAAGACTACAACTAACCACCCCAAAAAACGAATCAATTGATTTGTTGTATTGCAAGCTGGTAATTAATAGATCACATGTCCATTCAATCTCTTTTCTTCCGTTTCAGTGCTCACTTGCTAAAACATCATGTATAAAATCTTATTTATTTTTAAATTAAGGTTCACAATAATTTTATTCTGAATACCTTTTTATACAAAATGAATATTTAATTGAGTAATAATCGATTATGTCATACAAAATTTTATTAAAACTTGAAATATCGATGTAGCTTTCAACTATGTACCTGCATACACTATTCCCATTTCCTTTTGCCTTTTTTTTGTCTTCTTCCTAATATTATAAATTATATAGAAATATAAAATGTTTGAGTTAAAATTCTTAAGAAAGTGTAGAATCTTTTTTATTTTCCTGAGTTGGTATGAATTAATAAAGAAGGAAACATAAATGAGAGAATCATAAGCAAATATTGGAGCAGCCATTGTGTACCTTTTTGCTGCCAAAATGAGGAACAAATTGGCATATTTAAATTGAAAACTATAAGTAATTAAACAAGAATTTAATGAAGTCAACTTATCTACTGTCCAAATATACCGACATACACGTGCATGCATGCTTTATGCTTAGCTTGCACGTACACTAATGCTCTCTTCTCATATTTTTAGGGAAATTATTTTCCTATTAAAATCTTTCATATTAATAACATTTTATCTTTTAATTATTGTAATTTCAATGTCATATTGCAAAATATAAATTGACGATCATTTTAGATAAAGGTGTCTAACGAGGCTGGCTGAACGACCCCTGCCCCTCGAGAGTTGAACCGAATGAGGGGCTTTTCGATCGAGTTTGATGGGCCTTGCTCTTAATTAACTAGCTGTTGAGAATCTGTACCCATTGTAAGATTAATTAAAGCGTCTCAAAACTAATCTAACAAACGTCCTACTAGTCAGACTATAATAAACAGGATAAATAACTTGCGGAAACAATAAACGACACAATGATTTATATAGGTTCACCTTCAAGGTGAGAGGCTACGTCATGTTGTTGCTGTATATTCCACTAATAATCTTCGGAGGAATTGTTGCAAGGACTCCAGACTCTATTCATATATCTCTCGATTAGGTGTTCTTCTTATACAATGAAGAAACCTAATTATAAAACTCACAAATCTCTCTCAAGAATCTTTGTTCATGATTCTATATTTATCGTACTATTCAACAATGAGCATAGAGACCCTATTTTAGGCTACATAAAGTGCAATCAGGCTAAACAACCCAAAAACCGCCAAAAACTCTTTGCTGAAAATGATGGGATTGGAACTTGGTCAAGTACCGACCAAGTTCCGACCCAAGTTATGATCATCTTGTAGTTGTTGTTGGAACTTGCCAAAGTTCCGACCCAAGTATTCATCTCCCTCGTACCATATATCGGTTTCCCAAGTACCGATCAAATTTTAATATTTGTTTTCAGTATTGCAAATTTGGCTTCAAATCCAACACTATCCCGCCCCTAAGGTTTTATTCGATCGTCCTTATGCGATTCGAGGGTCATGTCTCATGGCCCGTGGTCTTGACACAATACTGATAAAAGCCCACAAAAAAATCATCTTCAAATCCATAAAACCAAATCAACCTCTAAACATCTTAGGATTATTATAAGTAAATTATATTTGTGCTAATCACTTTTCGATACTATGGAATGACACCAAAAAGAGGATGCAAGATCAAACAACTTGTTCAAGAAGAGGAAGCTCAACGACAGATCGTAGAACGAGTCTTGCATGATTGTATTGATCGATTATATAATTTAATTGTTTAACAGGTATATATATATATATATATATGAGGTTATTATTAACTCGTATTTCCAACAATAAAAAATTACAATTATCATACTTGACAAATAATAATCATTTTACATAATGATTTGAACAAGACGTATACAAAGATGGTTACTATTGTTAACTTAATTAGATATGTAATATAGGGGTGTATACGGTTTGGTTTCGGTGGTTTTTGTCCAATTTTCAAATCGGATCGATATTGGCTGTTTTTAAAAAGTGAAAATCAAAACCGATTTTTACAATATCTCAAACATCCCGTTCGTTGGCGGTTTGGATTTGGCGATTTTAAACGTCTAAATTATTAAATATGCAACATAAAAGTATATTTGCACGATCCTTGACCTATTTGTCATGGATTCCTCATGAGGTTGTTGTAATTATTTTGATTACGTTATTAATATATCGCTTAGTTACAATTATATATATATATATATTTGTAACTTCACTAGTTCTAATAAAAATGTTACCCATTAAATACTTAAAGAAGGTCACAAAAAATTATATATATTTATAAATTATAAGTTTTATTGGTTTGGTTGAGTCCTCTTGTTTGGATAGATAATAAGTTTTCTTGCACTCCATTATAATTCTTCTTCATGAAAAACTACAAGATTGACAAAAAATTATAACTAATTAAAAATATTTAACATTAATAAAAAGCAATATACTTTAATTATATAAGACAAAAGGCTGGAACCATCACATATGTTTTACCTAGGGTTCCTTTTCACTCACCCATGATTTAATTGGCCTCTTTCACTCAACCATGAAATAAAAGGACCTAGTCGCTTACCATGATGTGCCGTTTTCCATTTTGATCGATTAGGTTTCGAGTTTAATTTGGGGATTTTGGATAACCATTAAATTGATTTGGATATTTTCAATTTTTCCTTTTTTATAATGTGGACTGGTTATTCACCGGCCCAATATGTAGTGCAATCATTCTAGTCACTAGTTTTGCTTTTAATCTTTATCTTTAATTATTTTATTATATACTAAATTATGTTTAAATATATTTATTTAATGTCGGTTCGGTTATTGCGGTTTCTTAAAAATTAAAATTAAAACCAAACCAATTAATGTATGATTTGAATAGTCAAAACCCAATCAAAAAAAATTTAAAACCTATCATATCAGTTCGGTTTGACTCGGCTTGACCGGTTTGGACGGTTCCGCGGTTTGATTATACAACCACTCTCCCGAGAACCGGACCGATAGGTTACCAGTTCTACCCGGTCCGGACCGTTAACCATATTGGATATATTTTTGGACCGGTTCCGAGTATATCCGATGAAAAACATATACAATAGAAAAAAATCTTTATAAAATGTTCAAAATCGATAATACAACATCTAAAAATTAACATCGAATATGTTATTGGATACTTTATCGGGTACTTTACCTGGTAACTTATCAGATGCCGGTTAATTTTTTACCCATTTCCGGACCATTATCTTACCGGATGAATAAACGGACGTAAATTTCGGACCGAGTACCGGGCGGATCTCGGTTCTCCCAACCCAGTAGCAGCCCTACATCTGTTAGATCGAAAAAACACTTGTCAAATGAAACAATTATAATAAAATGAGTCACTGTATGGCTAAAATAACTAAAAATATTAAATATAAATTTAATATGAGTATGACCATGTAGAAACCATAAATTTGTAAGCTCTCATGATATTCAAAATTCACGACAAACAAATGATAATAAGAAGAATTGTCAGAAAAAGAAAATCAATATAAAACCCTCATTTAAGTAAAAGAACATCGAGCTATCGGATTATCGAGCCTGAAGACGAGTGTTGAGCTTATTAAAGATCGAGCCGAGCTCGATGCTAACAACTCAGCAAGAAGGCTCCATTAACAACTCTTCGAGTCTACGACCCTCATAAAAATCCGCCATTTTTGTAAAGGTTGAATCTTTTCTTTCCCGCTGCTAAAACCCTAGGATTTATTCAGACAACCTAGTAATTACAGTGTCATTTAGTATTCTGAGCAACATGGATATCGACATGGAGACATCACCCACCAACTTTGACCCTAACGATTTAAGCTCTCGAGAACGTTTTCGTCGTTACGGGTACGCCTTTTATTTTTCGAATTTTATATGTATAACTGTTCTGTTACATGTTAATGTTTGTCATTCCAATTGCAGTTACTCGAACGAACCTCGTGGTTCGAAGTAATATCTCGTGGCCACTACACTAACCTGTTGATATTGGGGTTGATGTTATAGTTTTTGTAGTACTTGAAAATACAAATGGAACATTCAAAATGGGAAATAGGGAATAGTAACAAACTTCAACAATAATTGAGCTGAGAATAAATATTGAGTTGTGATATGAGATCAAATTATAGGCCAACTTCGGTAATTTTGTTTTCATTGTATGTCGAATCAATTGAACAATTTTGGCTCATGACACTAACTGCACTTCTCATCTTTCGTGAAATGGTTCATAGTTATTTCCACTTTACTCGGGTCAATTCGAGAACAGCCTTCCTATTATCACAGAGCTAGGTTGCGTATTGTCCGACTCCTTTACCCCACTTAGGAGGGAGCCTCTTGAAGGCATTGGGGCATGTTGATGTTATAGTTTTGGGAATTCTCGGAAATACAAGTGTGATAATCGAAATTGGTAGTAGATGATACTTATAAACTTCAATTACAATTTGGCTGAGAAAAAATTATTGATCTGGGATATTCGATAAATTATAGGTCAACTTCAGTGATAGTTCATCCTATCCCTAAAAGATTGTGTGTAGTTCGATATTTTGGTTGTTGGGTTTTTCAATTTTGAACTCGATTAGTTTTTTTATATGTTGAACATTTGGAACGATTGAAAGAACAACAATCAAATGGGAAGGAAGGACTACTCAGAAACCTTGGCTATCATTGATCCGAGGAGAATTAAACGACTATTTAGCTAGAAATTTAGTTTTATCATTTCCATCCCCAAAAGATAGTATTCTTATTGCAATATACTATTAGCATTATAATATTGAGTTGGTTCAAAGTTATCTTTGTCGATTAAGACGACAAAGTTTGTTAATTTTTATCATGGTAAATCAAGATTGTCAATCTTGTTGAATGGGGGAGTATTTTAGTTGCTTATATAGCTAGGACTTATAATGTATATTGTCCGAATAGCCTTGGTTTGGAAACTGGCTTTGTTTGTATATGATCAGTCGTTTATAATTGATGATCCAATTATCTTGAAATTGATGCAAACAGATTTCCTTTTGTCGCACCTTCTTAGAAGCTCTGTGATTGCCGAGCTCTTGATTCCTGCACTTCATTATTGTTTTGATAATGTTGTTTGGCTAAACAATGAGCTCCATGTTTTGCAAATAGTTAATTAGGCGTTTAAGATGTCAGGTGCAATATTGTTTGAACAGTGGAAAACTTTAAATGTATATTTATCTCATGGATGACCCATTGACTAAACTTTAAATCTAAAATTTGAAAGAAAGAAACTCTTCAGAGTTGGAAACTAAGTATTCCATAAGGTTTTACTTGTGAGCTTTGTGCACAACGTGAGGAATTGGTTAAGCATCCAGATTTTATGCCATTGTTTTAGCTACCTAATCTTCCTTCACAGTCATTCAATTTGTTGAACGGGTTTTGTTTTGTTACAGAGGCTAATGCTTTATCCATAAGATGTATTAAAAAGTAATTCATGAATTGATTATATTGACTTAAGTGATCCCAAAGTGGCCAGGAAGTACACTGTGAAGTATGATTTACGGTTCTAACAGCGGGAACTGCTCTTTGTGTACTGAATTTTGTCTTACTCTCAAGATATATTGAAAATAAGATTTGCATTGTGATAACATGTAGAGATGTACTTCTAGTTTTGCTACTGCCGTTTTTTTATTTGTTTGTTCCTTTTATTATAGTTGCATGGTTACTAATTTTCAGTATTTTAGTGTCTTCACCTCCTCTGTCTGTTGTTTTACTTACATTTATTTGGTGCACTCTGTGCTCGTATAAAGAAAGTCATATAGTGCAGCTGATTCATGCTGATTGTGTTTGCCAATACTCTAAAGTGCTTGATGAGAGCTGAACATTAATTTGTGCAGGAAGCGACCTTTAAATTCGATTCTATCGCCAAACCAAGACACTTCATCTTCAAGGCTTGGTGAAATCAGGTCAAATGTTGCGCTTTACCTTGAAAACTTTAAACGTGAGGCCGAGAGCCTCAACTCTGATCATGGAAGAAGAACACCATCTAACACGCAAACTGCTTCAAAGAGAAGAACGTCGCTTGACAGTCATGGCATCTCTGAGACAGACTTTGTTCTTGATTCCGTACGTCGAAGTGGAGTTCATTCGCTAAATGTTTGCACACTTGAGGATGATGTGGTGGATACCACTGACACTACATTTTCATTGTTTGCTTTTATTCTTGATTCTGCAAATAAAGGTGCACAAAACTGCTTCCAGGCGCATTTTTCATTTTCTCCCTTATATGTGAGTAATAAACTGTACTAGTTGCCTGAACTGATCATCTTCGAGTAAAATATACAGCGCAGTCGATGATTATGTTTTTCCTTTTTCCTGATAATTCTCCAGGTGTAAAGCTAAATGGAAGGGTATTGATTTGCCTTCAGTTAAATGTGTCCCTTAAAAAGTAGTACTCTATTGGAGTCATATAGCACTACTAAATTTTTTATTTGTGAACGAAATATTCTATTTGAGGCTAATTTCGATTCTTCGACAACATTTTTGTATTTACAGATTGCCTTGAATGATTTCATTGAGTCTATACCATTTCTTTCAAATCTAAACCCTGTTGGCTAAATATATTCATGGAACATGGTTTTTCTTTTATAAGAATCTAATTCTAATTTGATTATCTGATAGTTGTCACTTGGCGCTCTTTCAGGGTTGATGTCTATCCCTGATTTAATATTACAATTTGAGACTTCCTGCCGCAGTGTGTCCGAATCTGTTAGGTGTGCCCCCTAATACCAGCCACACCTAGGGTAGTGATGTTCTGGAGAAATTTGACAGCAATTTCTTCAATATTATTCATTCAGGAATGCATCTTTTAACATATCATATAGTCAAAACCAATTATTCTGTTGATGTAATTGTTACATGTTCATTTATTATCGTTTAGGTATGGGTTTACTGAGAAACATAGAATTGTTGAGGACAATCTGATGAGACGGAAAGCAAGGCTTTTACTTGATGAGGCTGCATCATGGTCTCTCATATGGCATCTATATGGAAAAGGTAATGGATATAGTTTTGGTACACACAGTAATTGACTTGGAGATATTGTGCAGTTGCTCAGAATCTACGATAAGATAAAATGTTTACTCTCAAATATTACACAGGGGCACATGTAGTAAGTAGTTTGTAAATCTCTGTACTGATAATGTACCCATGCCCCTCATTTATTGCAGCTTTCTGATCTCTTTGTTTGTTTGCAGGAAATGAAGATATTCCTGTAGATTTGATTCTGGTAAATATAGCATATTCATGATGTATAATTATTAACTAATTACCCACTCAGAGTGTCCCCTATCCTGACTAAATGTCTCAACTTTGATTTTCTTTCGTTGCTATCAGTTCCCCGCAACTTCGCACTTGGAGGCTTGTCAATTTGTTGTTGAAAATCACACGGCACAGCTATGCCTCCGCATTGTTCAGTGGCTTGAAGAATTAGCATCAAAGTCCCTTGATTTGGACAATAAGGTGTCAGTTCGATGATTACTATGTTTGTAACATGACAATGTTGCTTGCCATTTGTTTTGTAAACTTTCAAGTCTTACAATAACTAAACTTGCAATTTTCCTTATCATGGGTTTTTGTTAAGAATGAGGTGTCAGGTCTCGTTACCCCTGACCTGCACCATATTATGTAAGGCAAACCTTCTTTGGCTACACTCATATGTATTCGCTTCTATATACTTTTTAGTGGTGAGTTCCTCTAAGGCCTGGCAATATCAGATATACTTAGACTTGATTCATATGATACTATTATATTGGAGGTTCTAATACATCTGTTTGTGGTGGTAATGATATTAAGATTGCTTAAAAGGGGCATTTGGCAATAAAAGACTCTTCTCTTGTGTTATACCAGTATTACTGCAGGCGAGGTTAGAATTAGGTAGACCATATTGAGATCAAATTCCTATAATTCTTTCATTGGCATCATCGATTTAATGGTAGTAGAGTGAAGGAGTTCAAATGCTTACTTTCAGTGCTTCAAAATGGAAGAGGAATAAAGAAGACATGCCTTGTATGTAATATCCATCATTGTTGTATGCAAGATCAACAGAATTGGGTACCGGTTACCACTGGAAACAACGTAAACTGTTGCTCATAAGTGCTTGCTCTTTTTGTAATGTGACCTCCATCATGTGAATAGAGTACAAGGGACCTTTACAGCCCTCATAGTTACTGAAATCAAAGTCATTATATGTTTACTAAAGCTTGAGCAACCCTTAATTTTTTGTTTTTGCTTTTAGTGATACTTGTACTACCTTTCAGGTCTGTGGCTCTCATGTTGGCACTTATCTACCTACTTCTGGAATTTGGCATCATACACAACGACATCTAAAGAAGGGTGCTTCAATTCCGAAATCTGTGCACCACTTGGATTTTGATGCTCCAACAAGGGAACATGCTCAACAACTACCTGATGACAAAGTAATTAATGATTTTGAATCTGATGTTTTCTTGCCACAACCAAGTTCAATTCTCTAATTATTATGTTTATGAGTTCTTATATTATGAATCATACAAATTCTTTTGACCAATTTCTTATGCACATAAAATATATACCATCGTACGGATCACTTTAGGTGCAGAACTTGTCTCTGTCCTGCCTCCCTTTTCCTTGCATATTTTCTGTTGGTTTCCCTTTTCTATGCAATATACAAGCAGGGAAAGAATTGAGACCTAGAAAAGCTATTGAAATGTTTCTCTCTTCACATTCCAAATAGAAGATGACACTGGTGTTTCTCACTTCTTTCATTTTGCTTAGTTCCAGCGGATGTCAAGGAACTACAAAAAATACTCTCTCCATCCCAGCAGGGAACTTTTTACCAAAAATAAATATCTCAAATTAGGTTCTTGTTTTGACTTTTTGTGAGTGAGTGAAATCGATAAGTATGTATGAGAGGGTAATTTGCATTTGCACTTAAATTGGTGCGAAAGTAAATGTGTTTTAGATTTTGGGATGGAGGAAGTACGATTTAATGTGAATTCTCTAGTCACTGGGTCAGAAGAGCAACCTGTTTATTCTCATAGAAGCTGTATAAGTTTGGGGCTTACTGGAATCTACTGGTACACAGAAACAGGATGAGTCTCTTCTCGAAGATGTGTGGACTCTAATGAGGGCTGGAAGACTGGAAGAGGCATGTAACCTATGCCAATCTGCTGGACAGGTGTGCTAGTTATCTTCTTCACATAGGATCCGTTTATTTTCTGTTATTCATATGCTATATTTTGTTTGGATAGCCGTGGAGGGCTGCTTCTCTCTGTCCGTTCGGAGGATTTGACCATTTTCCATCAGTCAAAGCGCTCATAAAAAATGGGAGAAACAGCACTCTGCAAGCAATTGAACTGGAAAGCGGTACTGGTCATCAGTGGCGTCTCTGGAAATGGGCTTCATATTGTGCATCAGAAGTAATTATTTTGGTTCTTTTTTCCTTAACCATGAAATATCTATTCTCTTTCCATGCCCTATAGAGTGAAAGGTTTTATATTCTCTGGCTCTTGGATATTGTGGAATAAACCAAAATGGCTCATTAGTCATTACACTACCTATGCTTCGTATGTATTGTGCAGTAGTAGACAGTTGTTGCTTTCCATGTTGTTTCGGTTCTGAAACGGCCTCTCTGTTATAAAAGGGGTAAGGCTCCATACAAGCCGAACCTCCTCCCCCCTTCCCTCCATACCACGGTTAGTTGGGAGCCCTGCATTGGGGCATGTTACTATTATCTGAAGTCTATGTTCCATTAGCTTTCTTTTGAAGTTTCTTTCATCTAATAGAGTTCCTCCTATATATTGAAGAAAATTGCAGAGCAGGATGGTGCTAAATATGAATCTGCAGTATATGCAGCTCAGTGTAGTAACTTGAAACGGCTGTTACCAATTTGTACTGACTGGGAGGTACTTTTTTGCACTTTTTTACATAGTTGGTTTATGCATTCTCGGTTACCTAAATTAACAGTAATTACCCAACCTAGAAATTTAAACAAAACAGTTAACATTTAGGTCATTAATGCATGCATTCGCACATATTTGTATATACACATGCACACATATTATTCTCTATTAGAGAATGTTGTAACATCTTTTAATGTGCCGCATACTTGAATGGCAGGAATTTCATGATTAGTTGAATAGAGAACTTGCTCTCCCTTTTTTAGTTGTATCCTGTTTCAGTCTCAATTACCTAAAGCTATTCCCTTTGTCTCAGAGTGCATGCTGGGCAATGGCCAAATCGTGGCTCGATGTCCAGGTTGATAAAGAGTTGGTGCACTTGCAACCACAGGGAACGGAGAAGCTTAAAGAATTAGAAGAAGTTATAGAGAGAGGACCAGAAAATGAAAATTCCACAAAGGCAATAGTTGGACCAGATCATTGGCCGCTTCAAGTTATCAACCAGCAACCTAGAGACTTGTCTGCACTACTCCAGAAGCTCCATTCTAGGTGAATAATTGGTTGTGTTTGAACTTTTTTACAGTTATCTGCTATATCATCTCCACTTTAGGCTCTTGTTTAACTAATTTTGTGTTAATTATAGTGATACCGTCCCTGAGCCTGTTACTCGAGCATGCAAAGAGCAACATAGACAAATCGAGGTAAACCCTTTCTTCTTTTTATTATAATTGTTGTAAGAATGGAACAGAAAAAAATACAAAACCAAATGCTTCCTTTTGTGTTTAAGATCTCTTTTTATTGAAGGATCCCTTTTGCTTGTTATGTTCTTACTTTTATCTTCTCTTATAAAACGTCTCCTGTTCCTGAAAAGGTAAACCTACAACTACATGAGCATGCTAAGTCAAAGAAGTCCTTTAAAAGTAACACAATTAGGGGTACTATTTTGCACAAATATTTGGGTTTTTTTTTCCAATTAGGCTGAGCGTGTTCAGGTTTTGTATTTTTTGAAAATTACCTATGCAGGCTTGCTTGTCAAATACTTTTTGCCTGGTCATGCCCCATTACTGATCCAGAAAGATATTATGTTCGTTGCTTTTTAGTGGGTTAAGATTTTCAACTTATATCTTTACTTCACCTCGGGCAAGTTTTAGTACGTCTTACAAAAAATTTAGTTTATGCATATTAACCAGAGAGGCAATAGTTCTATTAACTATCTTGAAACTTCATATGCTTCCTTTGCCAATGTAAAGATGCAAGCCATGTCCTCTCTTTTCCCCCCACCAGGCACACACTCACACACTTCCTCTCCTTTTTTGTGTATGCTTCTTGAATTACCATGCCATTTCCTTCTAATATATACTTGAAGCTTTTCTCTGCTGTAAGATGAAAAATATATGGAACACCTTCAGAATAGATTATGATGTCTTTGATTTGTGTTATCATTTCAAGTATTTACATTTATGATTATGCAAACAGATGAGTCTCATGTTAGGTGATATACCAAACTTGATGGATCTCATATGGTCATGGATTTCACCATCAGAAAATGACGAAAAGCTCTTCAGGTATTTTATCTCCGACTCCTTTTTATTGCTTCCCCTGTTTGTTTCACGCTTTGGAGTTTAGTACTTAAGTCCCTTAGTGATATTTCAGTTATCATTTCTGAATGAAATACCTGCTCTGCTATATATAAGACTAGACGATATTACTGTCTTAAGCTTAATAGGATTCTACGTATTCAAAAACCATTTATTTGTCTGCTGTCACGAATCTTTCTCCATAACAAGGTGCTCTTATACAGTATTTCTTCATATTAACTTAATTTGTTATTGTGTAATTTCACTTAGAAATACAGAATGGCCGTGACTCAAAAGTGAAAAATGTGCGCTCTCATAGTTGAGTTTATTTTTGCTGTAGTGTTTCTGTAAATCCTTTTCTGAACTCAAATGAGCTAGAAATGGACCAGTCACCCGAAATTTATGTTGCCTTCGTTAGAAATAATGTCTTACCACTGGTGTAGCCCACCAGGGTACTGATTATTCAAAGGCTCAGTGTATCAGCCTTAGCCTGTTGACTTACGGCTCTAGATCGTAATACTTTTTCTCGGTAATTGATCTATATCTAGAGCTGTCATGATTATCTGCGCCACGCCGCGCCGTGCAGAAAAACTGTATACAGTGATATCTATTGGTTGTTTTCTAGGAGTTGGCTTGTCAAATGACACCAATTAGAATTGAAATGGCCATGAAGTAATTTTGAAGGAAGTTGATGTAGTACTGGATAGTGGTTTGCGAAAATATATGATAAACCCCGATTTTATATGCTTATATGGTGCATATGTGTTCATTTTTTAGGCCACACGGCGACCCTCAGATGATGCGATTTGGTGCACATTTAGTGCTGGTGCTCAGATATCTCCTAGCTGATCAAATGAAACAAACTTTCCAGGATACAATTATGACACTCGGTGATCGCATTCTTAATATGTAATATCTTCTTTTGCCTTGAAGTTTATGGTCACTAATATGAAATGCTACTCGATGTGAATGATAATTTGTCATCAGCACAGTGGAAGTGCGTATATGCTTATCTACTATATTAGTCCAAAATGAATTCAAGTTGTACGCTATTATTACATTTTCTTGCGAACAAATAATAACCGAAAGTATGTGAAACCATAGCCAAGTCTACTTTGCAACCTTGTTATGGCAAACCTTGATAGCAAAACATATTGTTGTTTATATCATATTGAGTCTTTTGCAGTTATTGCGTCTTGTTTTACTATCAGGTACCCGATTAGGCATGCTCTATTTCTTTGTAAGTGTAAATTATGTAAAGATGGGCTCTTAAATGATACTCCGTATAATTTTGAACAGTGATCAGCCTATCTGATTCCAATATGCTCCAATCGTTCCCATGTATCGACTTTTGAAGATTATCCTTGAGATGTCTCTGTATTACGTAATAACTGTAGATTGGTTATTACAATTGATATTGTTTTGTTTTAAAAAAATTAGGCCTTCTCAAAATATAGACTCACAACATAATACAGGTATGCTATGTATCTGTTTACAACTCAACATGAAGAGCTGGTTGGGATTTATGCTTCGAAACTTGCGAATCATCGATGCATTGATCTCTTTGTCCACATGATGGAGCTAAGGCTGAACAGCAGGTCTGTTCTTAAATTTAGCGTGTTGTGCTTGCTTTTTATTTTATCGTATATTCTTCTGCTGGTTGAGTTTTATCATTAGTTATTTTACGAGGCATGATGGTTAGTCAACTACTTCCATCTCGCTATGTGGTCTGATGTGTATTATAAATGCATAGGCCTGACATGCCTTGTTATTTTTCATGCTATTCATAATCTTTTTCCTTTCTTGAGGAAAACCAATCTGGAGTTTGCGATTGGATGTATTGAAGAGTAATCATAAATTTCAAAGTAGGGGTTCATCTATAAAGATAATTTTCTCAATTTTGGTCAAATTGAAATCTGAGTCAGTGACTTGCATTTGTTAGTCCATCGTGAATACAACTTATGAGAACAATATTAAATGAGGTTTGGTTAACAACTTGTAGAATGTTCAAAGAACACAACCCAGAAATGAGGTTTGGCAGACAGTGCCTGAATTGCAAGTTTTAACCGACCCTTTTGACACAGACTTAGTTGCCATCTAACCGCATAGTGAGTTTGACCCTGACATGCATTATGCAACATGTGTCCAATAGGTAACTTAATTGTTCTTGTCATGCATGGTAAGAGTGTTTGAGCAAGCGATATGGCATGTGTAAGGTATGGTGTTCCACACCCATCTAATTATGGAACTCAGAAACACTTGTGCGTACTTAGCATTTATTCTCTCCTAAATAGAACAGTGCACTCCTGAAAAGTTATTTTCTATAGTAGTATCTTGCTAAGAGGACTATTGTTAAGGTTGTAAAAGACTTTCTGTTTTTTTTCCGAATTCATCTTAAGAGGATGAGATATCCTAATTATCTTACTCCACCAATGCATATATTCTTCTGTTACATCCTTAAGGTGCCGAAGTCTCATTGCCTTCTGAAATACTTGCCCAAATTATTAGCTAACAATACAATTCATCTTTTCTCTGTCAACAGTGTTCATGTCAAATACAAAATCTTCCTCTCTGCCATTGAACACCTGCCGTTTTCGTCTGGAGATGGTTCTAAAGCCTCCTATGAAGATATCTTTGAGAGGTGTCTTTCACTATCTCTTCATTGTGAAATATGAAAGAGATTATTATCTGTTTATTCAATGCCTTTAGTTTGTATAATGTTTGTGCAGAGTTCTGTCAAGATCCAGAGAAAATAAAGCAGTAAAATATGATAACTCGTCTGATGTGGCAGAACAATACAGATTACAAAGTCTTCAGAAATCTATGGTTGTGCAGTGGCTTTGCTTTACGCCACCATCCACAATCAATGATGCTGAGGTTGTCACCGCCAAACTGCTTATTCGTGCATTAAGGCATAGGTAATATTTTGCTGTTATCCTGTACTAGTAAGTTTGTTTTTATATAGATTGATCGCCTTGAGGAACATGATGAGAAACACAGAACGGAAAGGGTCAACTCAAGCTGAACTGTCAAAATCTGACTAGGCAGTTAAATCGTATTATCAGTGATGTTGCTTCTAAAATATGAAAAAATTGACCAGTTTTTCAAGCTTCCATAAAAATGTGCATATTATTAACAAATTAGTACAGTAAAAATGTCTTCTTTCTCCCTTCTTGTTCATAGTTTTTGTATACTTTATCAGTAGTATATTTCAACTATAAGTCTACAAGTATCATCCCCTTCTTTATTATGTACAATAAATTCACTAATGCGGAGATGCTCATGTCCTAATAGAAAACCAAAGGAACGCTTCCCGCTTACTCTTAAATTTATGTATCTTCCGCTGTATATGCTAAAACAGCTCATATCATGGAAATTGTTAAAATAAGAATGCTTCCCTTTCCTAGAGAAGTAAAGTAGACAACTTCTCCTCTTATTAGAGCCTTTAGTTGGAAGCATGCCACTTTCAATCTTATAATCATTCAAGTCCCTCATAAGTTTCAACGAAGTATGCTCAAGATGTTCCAACATCTTTCTTATCTCCTTTTTGGTAGCTTAATATATTTTACTCAATATAGCGTGTCTTGCGTCAGATTGTTAGATGAGGAGGAAAAAGAGATTCGCCATGCCTATGGGTTTCTATGTCTATACTTTCAGCTTCTTCTCTTATATATCAACTGATTGCTAATGCAATTATTTTGTAGTAATGTACTCTTCCGGGAATTCGCACTTATTTCCATGTGGAGGGTCCCAGCGGTGCCCATAGGGGCACATCGACTTCTTGGTTTTCTAGCAGAGCCTCTGAAAGCTGAAGATACCATTATTTCAATCGAGGATCCTGATGTTTCTGAGAATCTAAGGGAGTTTCAGGATTGGGTATGCTCTAAAGGTTATGTTTTATATGTAGATTATGTGCTTTGGCTCTCATTGTGACTTCACTTACTATTGGTGCATAGAGTGAATACTATACCTGTGATGCTATCTACCGGAAATGGCTGACGATTGAGCTCGACAATGCGGAGGTTTCTGTTGTTGAACTCTCTCTTGAGGAAAAACAGAGTGCAATTTCAGCAGCCCATGAAAGTCTGGGTGCATCGATGTCACTGCTTCAAAGTAAGTCCTCTGCATTACTAGAGAGAAATTTCAATGTTCTGATGCTGTAATGAAAAATACTTACTTGTATTTTAGGGGAAGATCTTTGGTTAACACCCACCCAAGATCGTATTTACGAGTCTGAGGTGCCTGTGTACCTGGAATTGCATGCCACTGCTATCCTCTGTTTGGCTTCTGGGGAATTTTTGTCTCCAGATGCCAATTTGTGTACAGCGTTGACCAGTGCACTCTATTCCTCAGTAAGCGAAGAAGATGTTCTAGAGCGCCAACTCATGGTATGCTTGTTTGTTCTTATTGAGTTAGATCAGCTAGTAATTGAAGAATATGCTCTTTAAGTTTGTTTCATGTGAACTTAATTAGGTCTGGTGAAGGTTGTTTTCTTTTACTGCCATTTTTCCAGTTATTACCTTTCACTTGAATAGTTTAAGAGATTACTGTTTTCAGCTATCCGGGACTGGGTAGGGAAGTCTTAGCTCTTTAGTTTCCCTTCATGACCTATAAACTCGTCATGGTTCTAACATTATGATCAATGAGTATGGTAGTAAAGACATTTATTACTCATGCACTTCACTCAATATTGTTGTCGTGGTTGAAGATGGTTTGAGTTCCTAAGATTATGGGGTTGCTATGTGATAGAAATATTATCATGAAATTGCATGGTGTGATAGTAGTGACTCTTATTTCCAGAACAAGCAATTTAATTACATGTTGCTTTTTATTTTCATGTGCGCAATCACACTCGTTCAACAATTTCGTGATTGCATTTCTTCATTGATTTCAGTATCATTTTTTGCCTCGGCTCTGTATGTTTCATCCTTGTTATTTCAATACGAGGTGTACACTTGCGTGATGTATATTTCTGATGTAGGTTAATGTATCTCGCTCGCCAAAGGATAACTTCTGCATTGAGGTTGTCCTTCGTGGCAAAGCAATAGAAGGTGATGGGCTTGGTAGTCATGACCTAAATGATGGTGGTATCCTTGCCAGTGTCATTGCAGCTGGGTTCAAGGGTAATGTCTTTGTACACTAAAGAATACACTTAGACATGAATGATAAGTCATTTAGCCTCTGAAGAGAAATCATATTTGTATCTGTTTACTAAATTTGCTTGGTCGGATGATGCTTCATCATACTTGGTTTGGGAAAATATTTGAAAAAAACCTGTTCAAGTCTACTCTACGTTCTGTTTCGAAGCGCATATGTAGAATTATGCGGTGGTATCTGTCATTTCGCCTTCTTCTTAACCCAAGTGTAACTCATGTAGCAGACCTTTCCCAATGCTGAATGCCTAGGTTTTATGTTTCTAGTTCCCTTGCTCACCTTCTCTCTCCGTAAACACTGTTCTCTCTATTTTCTGTTTCTATCACGTGACTCTCACCAGTCTGTCAGAAACCTTAAAACGGCTTGATAGCTTATGTCAATAAATAAATTGATACAGCATGCATAAGTATTCTGAGACACGCGTAGTTTGCCAAACTGCTAATATCTAATACTGTCTTGCAATGTTCTTTATCTATTATCTAATATCTCTTTATGATTTGTGTTGGCACTACCTTAATGGGTGTGCTGATCAATAGCATTCAGCCCCTTTAGTTTATTGTTTGATTCTTTTATCAAGCATTGAGGGTTTTTTTATATGCACACATATTGTCAGTGATGTATGGAGTTGGCATAGATTTCCTGTTTTCTGTTACATATTATGTGCACTTTTATCATTTTCAATTTGAATTTTCAGGGTAGGGTGTTTTCAATTCAAATTGAAAATGATATCAAATTGAAATTGGCATAGATTTCAAGTGAAAAGAGAAGTAGCAAAACATGATTTGTGGAACTTAAATGTTTCAACTTCACAATTAGAACTTTACATTAAAATTGCCAGAAACGCCAAACCCATATTGATGTTGAGGCATAATCATTTGTCATATATGATGGTGGTGAAGTCATAGTGACATTGATATCCTTGGCGTATTGATCCTCTAGGATCAGGTGGCTTGGGCAACAGTCTAACCGTTGTCAATAACATTTCTCAATTGATCTTTAATTTTAGGGGAGCTTGCCAAATTTCAAGATAGAGT
The DNA here is from genome assembly GCA_003412495.2 of Echium plantagineum. Classification (NCBI taxonomy): domain Eukaryota; kingdom Viridiplantae; phylum Streptophyta; class Magnoliopsida; order Boraginales; family Boraginaceae; genus Echium; species Echium plantagineum. The sequence goes on from QFAX02000305.1 coordinate 24,483, forward strand.
AACTTTGGAGATTTCAAGATTAGATGCTTGGTATTTGAGTGCTGAAGGATCTCGAGAAGAGCCAGCAACATACATAGTTCGAGGCCTTTGTCGTAGATGTTGCATTCCTGAAGTTATTCTTCGCTGCATGCAGGTAATTTTACCTGTGAGAATTACAGAACCCACAACATGTTTTGCGATGCGCATGCTTAAGCAATGAGTTCCATCTCTCCTTTTTTCTCAAGGATTTGCTGTGTCGATGTGTTCATTACTTTAAGACCTGTGATAACTTGATAGAACGTTTAACTATTGTGCCCCTGGTACTAACCTTTTCTTTCCCTATTTACGATAGGTTTCCGATTTTCTGGTCAAGTATGGTTATCTACATGAAGGACATGATGAGCTGATTGACATAGCTACTAATCCTGAACTTGATTATATCAATTTGTTCAGTCAGCAGCAGTTGCAGGTTAGTATATAACATCTCTGTTGTATTTTGAAACTTTATTGTCTGCTCTGGAATGATGAATTGTACCTGCCTTAGTTGAAATGACTAGATTTTACTTGCAGGTTAAAAATAAGTTGTACCTTACTCCCTCCCAAGTCATTTCACTCGTCGTTTTCATTTCTATGTCAATCTTTGACCATCAATTATTTTTTAGTTAAATTATGAACAATAACAAGAGAACAATATATGGAAATATATTTAGACACCCAATGATAAAATTTTTGTGTTAGAATAATGAAAGGAATTGATGGTCAAGGGTTAACACGAAAAAACGATTAAGATGAATTGCAACTAGTATATATCTTAGTGCCATAGCACATTTTTCTAGCTTTCAAACTTGTTACGCCTTGCGATTAAAGGGTGGTTCCTTTGCTCTTTTTTACTTTCATTGCCCATATAACAAGATTATGTCGACTAGTTAGGGGTCACTCCATTCACCTGAGTTCGGTTAGCTATATATACTCATAAATTTCCAGTTACCCCATTTACGAATGCTAGGTCAAATTTCTGGTGCAGGAATTTTTGTTATTCGAGCGTGAATACACTATACACCAAATGGAGCTTCAGGAGGCAATTTCTACTTGATTTATGATATTAGATCTGCACTCATTGTTCTGTATTACTGAAATTCCATTTCATCTCGGTGAGCTTCTCTAGTTGTATACTATGTACGTATACTTTTTGGCGCCCAGCGTGTTAGTTGCTGACAGATGAATGCATAAAGTTGCAATTTTGTAATCAGCTGGCAATGGAAAGTCGTCTATGGCGTATGCGTAAAGGAAGGTTGTTCGTTTTATTGTTGCAGTTAACCTTAAATTAGTGAAGTCATTAACTGTGTAGTTGCAGTTGTTAATTTCTTTATCACAATGAACTGTTTTAGATTGATGAGGTTAAGAAATTGTCGAGTTTACATGGAAGTACTCCAACTACGATGAGATTAAGTTTTCAACCAAATGTTAATAGTAGATCATAAATTTATTCAAGGGTGAATTTAAAATCCTTTTTAGCCAGCACAAAATTTCTTTCTCAGTTCACTTTTATTTTGGGTGATTCTTTTCGAGATTGTGCGTCACTAGCTTATTGAATGTCTTATTAACTGGTTATTTGTGCATAGTCCAACTTGTATAACTTTGCTCTCGTTTATAATTACCTTTTTGTATAATTGGTATAATATTATTAATAATGTGTAATATGAAAAAAAAAAATTAACAAGAGATTGTATACAATTTAGTACAGTATTAAGGTTAACCTTAAAACATACATGTTTGTGATAATCTGTATTTTTTATTTACATGTGTATTGAAGATATAAAAAGTAAGAACATTTATAAAGTTAATTTTTAAAGTAGTTATGTGAAAGAGAGAATATGGGGCATTATTTTGGTGACATCGAATTCCATCCTTCTATTGTTATAAATTTCATGTTCTTTTGTTCTTTGATATAAATAACATAAATTATAAAATTGTGAACTATTAGAAAGTCTGTCCCTTGTTGTTATTGTATAAGTAATGTCATTATGATTTTGGCACTCTAGTTCTTCGTGATTTTGAAATCACTTTTCCATTACAAGTGGAGTGGGAAATTATTGTTGTTATTTTACAAGAAATGTCTTGGGTAAATATGGAAGATCATCACCTTTTCACTAAAAAATTTGGAAAATATCATAGCTTCTTTTTTCAAATGTGACGTCGTTCTCCTTAACTTGATTAAATTACCCTTATGATTTTCACTCCACTCTCCTTTTTCATCTTTCTTAAATTACCACTACCTTAACTCCAACCGCCATCACCATCAATTATAATTAATTTTTTATTATAATTATACTATGAAAAAATTATATCTAAAAATTGACACACCCTCTATCTCAATTAAAATCAATTTGAAGGGGATGGGTTGTGGATTTGAGAAGGGGTTAGGATGGGGAAGGTTTGCAAGGGTAGGTGGGGGTAGAAGGCAATGTGAAAGGGGTCGGTGCAAATTTGAAGGGGTTGAGGCAAGGGTGGATAGGTTAATTTTTAAATTTTATGTTGAAGTTGTAGTTTGGTCTTAATAAATATTGGATCTACGAAAATGGTCTTAGATATTAGTACAAAAGGTGTAGCTTAGTCCATAATTTAATAAAAATATTAGTTTTAGACTAAAAAAACATGATTTTACCAAAAATTTGGGGCAAAAAAAAACTTTAATAAAATTAGCAAGGCAAAATGCGATTAGAAATAAAGGTAGTGCCAAAAATTAAACTCTTAATATCTCTTAACAATAAACTTTGACTCATTCAAACATATTTACTACCGTTTTAAAAATTACCAACAATATCTCCATCCGTTGCAACTATTACCAACGAAAAAAAGAAGGAAATTATATAAATGTTATATGCATAAACTGGACAATTGTAAAAAGAATTACAAAAAAAAAATGAATAAACTAACATGCGTTGTCATTGTTCACTATCTGTAAAACCTAAATTTTGGTGGATTGGAATTCGAAATTGAATTAAATGTGAACCGATTGGTGCAATTGAGAGCAGAATGATTGTATGCGCTGCAAATCTGACATTGAATCGATCCTTTTAATGGAGGCATTGAGTGAGGTGTAGAGCCAAGGATGCCATCGGATCTTCCCTGAGATGAATGGGGCCGCTGTGATCTGGAGGCATGAGAGAAAGAGCCTCGAAACTTATTGAATCGACCACGCCCCCTATGAGGATTGTTTTTGTGAGGGAGTGGTCTTTGAGAGTTGGTGGATGAATACATGACCATGGGGCTGGTGACATTGTCCTTCTGGGTTAAGAGAACATTATCTTGACCCAACAAGAGTGGTTGGATGTCCGAGAAGCTTGGTTGGATAATTTGAGCATTGATCACTGTCTTGAAAGCATGAAAGGTAGATGGCAGCCCTAAGAGTGTTTGCGCAACCAAATCAGAATCAGTGAGGGGTTCACCAACAGCCTGCAAGTTGCAAAAAATCGAATGTAATTGTTGAAGATAATCGACCATAGACCGATCACCCTTAACAAAGTGTTGAAAGTTGTGACGCAGCTGCATTTTGGTGGCTGAGGCATGGTCAACAAACAGTTTCTGAAGCAAGTTCCAGGCATCATGAGATGAGTGACATTCATGATTAAGGAATGTTTGAAGAACGGGTGTGGAGAGAGTCGCCGTTAGCCAACTTAAGGAGATGTCATCGCACTGCATCCAGGTGGTGTGTTGAGGATGGTCGATGTTGGGGCATGGTAGGGTACCATCGACAACACCAAGCACTTGTTGTCCTCGCAAGAAGACAATCATGAGCTTCTTTCGTTGAGAGTAATTATCAAAGGTGAGGTCGAGAGCGACAGAGGTTTTGGCATTGGTGGACAGTGGAATTTTCGTAGGTAGAGGGAGAGGAGAAAGGGTGGTTGTTGTGTGAGGTGTGAGGGGTGGAGTCTGAGTTTCAGTGGAGATGTTCTCAGTTGGATTCGACATGATATAGAGAAGCAAAGATGACAATGGTTAGGATTTAAACCAAAGCTCTGATACCATGTAAGAATTTAAACAAGATGAAGCAAGTATTTCTGGAAAACTTGACTCTCCATGTAGAGATGTGTATTGTATTTATAGAGCATTTACAACAGAGTCTCCACAGATGTAGGAATGAATGTTTATCTACATTCGTATTTGAATTACATAGTTTATCAATACAAACTGATTAGCTATTGTTCGCCTACAGATGCTCCTGGATTTGCTGAGGGTTGTTGTCGTCGGTTGTTGGACTCATATGGCTTACACTTACTTCTTCGCAATTGAACTGACAAATTTTTTAGGATTTACAGCGTTTAAGATTACAACAAATTCAATTACATCAAAAAAATATAAAAAAAGAAAAAGAGAGGAAAGAATCGTAAAAATAAAAGGAAAGAAGCAAATTCAATTGAAGGGATTAACTGTTGTTATAATTATGGGGTGAGTGTATTACAAACTCGCATGAAAAAATATACTTCAAAAAAAATGACATTTGGATCCTATATAATTTCACCCACATGATCAAAATATTCTATAATATCTCAGATTCAAAGGTCCATAATTAACTTAGCACGGTTCCAACCATTTTAAGTTAAAAGAGTATGACTTAGGAGCTTAAAAAAAATTTTAATCCCCATGCTTAAGAAGGGTAGTAGAGACATTTACAAAAGTAATTTAAATAAAATGAAAATAATCGCTATTTTAATTAGAATGGTAATATGTTGCCAACATTTAATGCTTCCATCATTCCCTTCCTTCAAAGTTCAAATAGTATTCTCTACAATTTTAGATATTATCAATTCTCGCCCGAAACCCGTCATTAAGCCATCACAATTCAAAATTCAACAATAGCATAACAATAAAGGAAGAAAACTCGATACTACATAAAAAAAATTAATTAGTATACGTGATAAATGATATTGCCAAAACATGATAAAAATTGCAATATATGAAAATATTAATATCCAAAAAACATCTCGACAATGGGGATAAAAATAATATAACATTATATGATAAATTCCATTGCAAGAAAATGATATGAATTGCAATATATGTAATAACTACTCCCTCCGTCCAAAAATAGTTGATATTTTGGCACTATTTTGTTGTCCTAAAATAGTTGACGTTTTAACATTGAAAATTGTACTTTTACATTTGCAATGAACTTTTTGACTATTTTTTTTTAATTGAAATTAGCAACCAACCAATGATATAGTTCCAAATAATTGTATTTCTACTTTTTCAGTGTATTTTTGACTAATTTTAATTTGTCTTAATCTATGTGCAAATTGCTAGAAGATCAACTATTTTTGGACGGAGAGAGTAATAGCCAGATATTCTGATAGATTTTATAATATAACAATAAATGAAAAATTACATTGCATAAAATTAATATGAATTGCAATATATACTAAGAGGTGAAATGACTATTGAATGAGAAAATGTTCTAAAATGGCATGAAATGGCTATATACTAAAAGCTTTAATATCATCTAATGAGGAAACACACGGTTATTATTAGCATATGAAGTTCTGATAAATCAGAATATTTATATGAATAAAATAACCATTGATAAGTATGTCAGATGTATTAATAATTAATATAATATAACTAATATAATTGTAGGAAATGACTATCTACTAAGAGTTCATATATTGATTCCTCAAATTTGATATACAAAATTATGAAATACGCGGGCTAATTAAAATATGAACTGAAATTATAGATTTTGAATACAAAATCAAGAAATATGCATGTTGATTAAATCTGTTATACAAAATCCACAAGAACAATGGTATCACTAATTTGTCAAACAAAAATTTGGCTAAAAAATCTTGTTAAATTTAAAGCATGCAACAATTGGAAGTAATTGGAGAACAAAATGGCTCGATTAATTGATGTATAATGAGAGATATGCGGCTCCATTAACTATAGCAACAAAGATGACAATTATTCCTTAGAGTTGCATAATAATAATGAGTCCGGATTCGGTGCATCAATAATTCGGTGCACCCGGTGCATCAAGTACCCATTTAAAGGTTTTACGTGGGTACTGTACCCACTTGAAACTTCATCATTGGTACTTGTACCCAAATTGTACTATAAAAATGTTCAATACTATATATTTATTTTGGATTGATAAATATGTGGTAATTGTACCATTGTTTATAGTACAATTTGGGTACAAGTACCAATGATGAAGTTTCAAGTGGGTACAGTACCCACTTGAAACCTTTAAATGGGTACTTGATGCACCGGGTGCACCGAAGTATTGATGCACCGAATCTTTTCACAATAATAATATACTTGTAAATATGAAAATAAAGTGTTTGGATAAAATAGACCTTCATTAAATAATGACCATTAGATTAAAATCTTATAGGAATTGATGAACCAACAATAAAAAAGATGCTTAAGCATCTAGTTCAAGTAATTTCTTAAGTTCCTAAGTCCAAACTCGTATTTTTTTACAGTTCGATATATTCCTCTTATCTCTATTCAAATTATTACTTTAATTGAAAAGAGCGATAATTGAGTACCCTCTTGACAAAGTCTCCAAAGTTTTAGGCCTATGAATTAGTAACATTTTGATAAACCCACACTACTAAGTTATTTAACATACATGTTACACTAAACCAATCTTATATATTCATATTTATCTTTTTATCCAATCAACATAATAAGCTTTACATCAAAATGGGTGTTTCCTTCAAGCTTTCCAAGAGAGGTTCGAGGTTTCGCCCCAAACCACCACCTCCATCGCCCACCTGATGCTTCAATATCCGGCGAACCCAAAGTCAACGACGTTGACAATCCGAGTTCCTTGAATCCTCTAACAAACCCAATTCAATTTCAAAAAGATTGAATCTTTGAACCCAAAACTAGTGGTAATTTTGTTTTTTTTTTGTGTGTTACGTTCATATATCTATTACTATTGGTTGTTGGTATTATAATTTTGAATAAAATGAAATTATGTTTGTCAATTTGATCTATAAACGTGCATAATTTGTTGTTGTTTGGAAAAAGATTGAATCTTTTGAATCGAATGGAGGTGTTAATTGCTCCTAGTATACTGTAGTTTCATTTATGACTACTTCCTCAATCCCAATTCTCCAGTTTTAAATTTTGATGGTTTAATTCAACTATTTTTATATGGTAGTATAATATTTGGTGAAATATTTATGGAATGCTTGTATGTTCATGTACTTAAACTATTGGTATTAAACTTTGAGTTAAATTAAATTATGTGTGTC
>QFAX02000306.1:0-101237 GCA_003412495.2 Echium plantagineum
GAAGCCGGTGTACCGTCCCTGTTGTCCATGTGATCTTGATTGGTTTGCTCACTCTGGTACCTAGACTACGACCGGCTAGGTCGTGGCCACTCCGACTGTCAAGTTAGTATGGGCCAAGTGCCTTAGAGCTCAAATAACCGCCAAATTTGGGGCCTCATCAATAGCAATTGGACGTTCTTTCAGTTTTAACACTGGTACTACAACATATATACTCAAGCTCAAAGATCTCGTAGATCATTATAGCCCAATGTTGTACTCCCTCCATTTCACAATACAAGACTTTTTAGTTTTTTCGTGTCTAACTTTGATTAACAATAACTAATTAATTACAATATAAAAAATTATAAAAAGTTACTTTTATGAAATACTCTTCAATATAAATTGATCGGTGTAAGTTTTATATTTTTAAACTAAAAATAAAAAGTAATTGACGGTCAAAGTTAGACACGCAAAAACTTCCATTAAAAAGAAATGAATGGAGTAATGTTGATCTTGTTGAAAAAACTTCATTCAGTCTCATGTACTAACATGTTCAATAATTTATTAGTAGTACTTATTTCATAGTAGTTATATTAGATTTAAGGTTGAATGATATTTTGATTTTCATTTCATAAGTATTATTTTTCTCATTCAGACTATCTATAAGAGAAAGATCACAATTACTGCATATATTTGACATCCATTTAAGTATTGGGTTCTCTTTTTATGAACACTAAACAACACGTAACATCAATGTTCAAGTGCTTGAACACTACACTTTGTCGACGTCCAAATGAAACCCTCAATAGAAAAGAAAAAATGAAAGTTCATTATGGATGTTTGTTTTACATTTTGGACGTTTGCAATAATTCTATTAATAAATGTTCCAAGTAGGTCAGTAGGTGGATTCGTTATAAAATTGAAGAGAAAAATATAGACTATTATTAAGTCTCATTATTGTAAGTTAGCATGTAATTTTGAAGTTCACATTTTGAAACTAATCTTCCATTATTCCATTTCTAACTTTAACTAGTCTTTTTGGTTTAATTGGGGTTAGCATGTCCACGACATAATTAATTAAGTCCGATCTGTGTTGGAGTTAATAACGTTAACGTGGTCCATCATGTAGTCATGACATGATTAGAAAACAATACAAAATGTAAGAATAAAATAAGATATTAGGGTGAATGACCCTATCGGTCATCTAAATACTCCCTTCGTCCCTAAAAGATTGTTACATTTTGACTTTTGGTGGTCAAATATTACAAAATTTGATCATAAATTCGCATCAAACGATAAAAAATAATATAGTCTTGTGGGATCTTGTTGGATTCGTCTCAATATATATTTTTGAAATATTAAATTTTATAATTTTTTCATATGTAGAATAAGAGATATTTACGTTCAATTCTTGTTTTGTTGACCATGAAAAGTCAAATGTGACAATCATTTAGGGACGGAGGGAGTATTTAATATTATTTCCACTTCAGTCATTCTATCTCAAAAGTACTAATATTCGATCACTTATATGCATTTTTTCGTTAAAATTTGATCGATGGGCGGATAAAAACAAGTTGTAGTATTGGGTGCGGGCAGATCGGGGTGGGGGGGGAGGCAGATCAAGGGTGTGCTAGTTAGGGAAACGGGTGTGGATAAGAAGATGGTCTAATGTGTATAATATGAAAAGACCTAAAGACTTTTATTAAACAACTTACCAAGTGGCTCAAAATATTGAAAAGCACCCAGTGATCACGTTTTAAACCAAACAATGTATGTAAGTGACTGAATAACACTTTTAAAATACGGTGATCGAAGTGGAAATATACCAAACGCCTAATAAATAGACCATACGTGAAAGAATGTTAAAATGTAAAACCTTTATACAATTGCGGGATGTATCTCAAATGTTAACGAGAAAGGAAAGAGGAGGCAAGCATTTTGTTTGACATTAGCAATAATAGTGTGCCAGCTTCGCTAGAGAATATTCCAATATTATTTTTGGTACCAAACCCGAGTTTGTAGTCAACTATGGGTAGCGATAACACGTTGAGCCACCATCCATTCCATTTGATATATAGAGTCTTAGTTTGACCAAATCCCAATTCACATCAATATAAGCTCTCCCATATTGCAATAATAGTTGAGATAGTTTTTGATCCTTAATTAATAGTCGTGGTGGTCGTCGTGATGGGTAAAGGAGGAGGATGTTTTCCAAGCAAAAACAAGGCACCTTTAGGGTCAATTGAAGAACCCCCCAACCCCAAGGGATCCATTCAACCAACCCAACCTCCAGTTGTAGTCCCTGAAACCATTCAACCAACCCAACCTCCAGTTGTAGTTGAAACCATTCAAACTACCCCTGTTCAAACACCCCACACAAGAAGAAGGTGAAGATTTTCATCATCTATTACTCCATGTATGGACATTTGGAGAGTTTAGCAAAGAAAATGAAGGATGGGGTTGATGAGATTGAGGGTGTTGAAGCCTGCTTGTACAGAGTAGCTGAGACTCTTCCATCAGAGGTCCTCGAGAAGATGCACGCCCCACCAAAAGATACCGAGATCCCGGAGATCTCTGCTGATCAACTCTGCGAGGCAGATGGATTGCTCTTCGGATTTCCGACTAGATTTGGAGCCATGGCTGCACAGATGAAGGCCTTGTTCGATTCCACGGGGGGTTTGTGGACTCAACAGAAGCTTGCTGGAAAGCCTGCTGGATTCTTTGTGGGTACTGGTACACAAGGAGGTGGTCAAGAGACCACTGCGTAAGCCTCTCTATCTCATCTCATTATTCCTTATTTACTTAATCAGATTCCATTAAATTCACCTCGATTGTTGAGTGGTAGGGAGTAATTAAGAATGTTAAATTGCAGGTGGACAGCAATCACCCAATTAGCTCATCATGGGATGCTGTATGTCCCAATCGGTTACTCGTTCGGAGCTGGAATGTTCGACATGGGTTCAGTCAGAGCTGGGTCTCCATATGGTGCCGGAACCTTTGCAGGCGACGGCTCAAGGGTGGCCACCGAGACGGAGCTGGCTCTTGCTGAGCATCAAGGCAAATATATGGCTGCTGTCGTCAAGAAGCTCGCCCCTATCTAAACCCAATTCAAATTTTCATGTATTTGTTCTTACAACATTATTCTCTTATTAAGTATAGCTTTATTAAGTAGTAGCATTTACATTTGTGTGATAATTGAAGAGTGAGACATAATTTCTTGAATTGCTTTATCGTTTTATTGGTGTGGAATTATTTCTCTTCTTCTCATTAATTTCACGATACTTCTCTTGCTTTCCTTTTATTTTATTTTCATTTTAAATATATACAACTCTAAAATAATACAACAAACGTAGAGCAATACCCCTGCAATAGGTCAACAGGACCTCTATCAAATAAGGTGTTCTCAAGTGCACTCACAAGAGGTATGAATTGGGTTTCAATATATATGCTCTCCAAGCATCAAAAAGTTATCGACATAAGAGGGAAGAATACTCACGCAATGTTTAAGTTATATTTATCTAGCTATTAGTTATAGCTTTAAGCATGTAGATCCCAAACCATACAAGCTTTAGGTATCAAGTAATAAGTACCCCTCGGGCTTAATAACTTGAGTAAAGGAGTCCACCAGGTTAACTCAAGAGTCAAGACGATTGAGGCGACAAAAAACAGCTCCCAATTACAAGTCATAAATAAGAACAATGTTTGGCTTCCTTAGGATTTTCTCCGTCCTCACCGCTTAGGTACCAAGTAACAAGTACGGAGTACCCCTTGGACTTAATCACCCGAGTGAGCAAGTCCACAAAGTGTACCAAAAGAAAAGGGGCAATAATTTAATGTCTAGCCGCCAGTCGGAGTGCAACGTCAATTTCCGTAGGATAATCTCCCAAGCATAAACAAGTTGGTAATACAAACTCGGAATATAAGGTCCAAGAAACTGACTCTAACCAACAACCCATTATCTTCTCACAATAAATTAGACAAGTACATAAGAAGTCGTGGCCAAGTCACCCTAATTATCCATATGACACTAGCAAACTTGATATCTATAACAAAAGCATTACTCAACCTGCTCAAATCAACAACAAGAATGTTAGCACACCTCGAGTGCTGGTTGCACAAGAGTGCACAGAGTGTATTGGTCACGTTTTTCCTGAACAGACCAACTGTTGTACCATCTATTGAAATGAAAGTATAACAGTGAGCAGAAGAAGAATCATTACGGAGTTAAGCATTAAGACATTAAAGCTAATTCATGAAGAGCAAATATGGAAGATCCCGGAAGATCACGTTGAAGATTTGGACGTAGGTCAACAACGTGTGGACAAAGGAAAACATGAATTAGGAAGATCTTGTCATTATGAAGCGGGATTATGTTGGATTCGTTTATGGTAACTTTTGTTATTAATAGGCGCAATCAATGACAAGATATTCAAGGGCCAAGATTCACATTACCTTATGTGATATTCAAGAGAGTTAATGTAGATTGACCTAGCCCGTCAAGATACACAAGAAGGCCCGCGACCTAGGCCTATAAAAGGAGCACTCACCGTAGCTGGAAGATGTCGACTTTTGTAGAGAGCACAAGAGCAATAGAAGATTTTATTATCTTAGTTTAGTGCTAGGTCGTCCATATGTGTTAGAAGAATAGATCTATCTTCTAACTGAATTTCCGATTGAAATACCACCATTCGGTATTATCAAGTGATGTTTTTATCTCTACCGTTCACCTTTTATTTGTAAGTATCGGGAGATACATTCTGTAGGGGTAGATCTCATCTAGAAGAGTCTAGGTTTAGGCAACGGTGTACGGGGAGCGTACAGTAAGACCTTCCTTGTAAATCTCAGTATAGTGGAATTTTCCCTTGGACAGGCAGTCCCCCAGATGTACGTGCGTTGACACGGAACTGGGTTACCAACTTTGTGTCTCTTTTTATTCAGTATCTTATTTCCTGCACACTGACTGTCATACTGCTATAGCAGTTTAATCTACCAAACAGGATACACAATTTCAATTGGTATCAGAGCAGGCACTCAACACACAGAGTGTACTTCGTGATATCCTGTAGCAATGGGACCAAGGTGGCTTCAACCCCCACTTCTGCATGAAGATACTGTTTTTGGACACTGGAAAATTAAGATGACTGTTTATCTAAAGGCTGTAAGCAAGGCTACCTGGCAGGCTGTGATCAATGAATGGAAACCTCCTATGGAGTATCTCGAAGGAATAGCATCTGAGAAACCAGAATCTCGATGGACAAAAGCTGAAGAAGAGGATGCCTTGGCCAATAACCGAGCCTTGCATGCACTGCTCTCTAGTGTAAATCTCTCACTGTTCCCTCTTATAGCTGAGGAAACTAGTGCTCATAAAGCCTGGTCAATTATAGAAGAGAAGTGTACTTCAAGAATTCCTTCACTTAACCTTGATGAGATTAGGGCAAACTGGCAGGAGATCAGGATGAATGATCATGAGACCATTCAAAATTACCTCACCAGATTTCAGAAGTTGGTGAATCTAAGAATCTCTACTGGCCTGATGAGTCACAATGAAAATTACACTAAGAAATTTTTGAGCTCTCTCACTACAAAATTTCAGGAGAAAGTTAAAGCCATTGAAGAAGCTGATCCCCTACTCTCTAGGGAATTCTCCTGCATAACCAGAAGTCTCTCCATCTTTGAAGCTCAACTTGACAATGGAAACAACTCTAATCCAACTCAGATTGGTCATTCTGAAGGATTATTCAGGTGCTCTGTATCCTGTATTACTCATGGAACAGATAAAGACAATGAAATATCTGATGATGAGAATGATATGACAGCCAGAGAGCTTGAAACTGAATATAAACATCTTTTTCACAGCTGGAGTAATTTAACAAAAGCTTTTATCAAGCTAAAAGAAGAAAAAGACAAACTCGAATCTGAGAATGAATCCCTTCTCTCTGAAAATTTAGAATTTAAATCAACTGTTGGAATACTAGAAGGAAAAGTAGCAAGTCTGGAAAAGGGAATCAAGATGATGAACCCTAGCACCAACATGTTGAATGAAGTTCTGCTTCTTGGAAAACATCCTGGCGATCATGAAGGAATAGGTTATGGAAATCAACAAAGACACCAAGGAGCTGCAAAAAGAAGAACAAAGTTCTCTCACACTCAAACTGTCCAAGTGCAAGAGAAGGCAAAAAGGAATTGGAGATGTACCAACTGTGGTAAAAGAGGGCACATTGCTCCTTTCTGCTACAAAGTCTATGGCAAAGGAAAGAACAGATTTATGCTCAAACAAATATGGGTACCTTGTTGGAAATTGATGTGTCAATTTCCTCAATTAGTGCCCGTGAACTATATCATCTATATATACGGTTCAACAACCGATAGTTATCTGAACTATCAGTAGTCTCACCCGAGATAATGCCGGGGGTCATCGAATGGCAGACTAGGCTCTCTCGATGATCTTCGGGATTCGTGTATACGGTCTTATACGTTGAATCCCGATGCCTTCGTTACTCGGGCTATGAGGTCACACACGTAACAATTACCGAAGATACTTTCGAGTAGTGGACCCGAAAGTGAATAAGGGATTTGATCCATATTGAGGAATTTCGGTTCGATCGAGATCGTGTCCCGACCGAACCGATGGTGCGCCCGGAATTGGTTCCGGACACACCATTTGGGGTTTATGTATATATATATATATATGTGAGATATATATATATATTATCATTTATTGAAATGATTTAATTAATTAATGAATTAATTAAATAAGATATGATTTAATTAATTAATTAAGATTAATTAATTCCATCATCATGAATGGTTGACATCTTGGTGGCTACTTTATGCCTTGGGAAGGCTTGTAAGTCTTGGGAAGAACTCTTGTAAGAGAATCTTCCATGGACCAAGAGGCATTAACCATATGAACGGTTAATGTGTTTGTTTAGTGTATAATATGTTTCATCATCCATTCTATATCATGAGATGATATAGAATGGGTAGAGAATCAATCTAAGTCTTGCATATCTCTTGCTAGAGAACACAAGAACACAAACAACACACTTCATCTTCAACCATAACCCTCTAGCAAAACTCTAAGTGTAGAGTGTAGAACTAGTTCTACATTTTTGCTATAGTAGTAAAGACTACATACTCCTCAATAACACACACTAGTCCAAGTGTGTCTTATTGCTATCTAAGGTATTGGTGTGGACTATTTCATAGTAGTTTCATATCACCTGGTGATAGATATTTCTTCAAGGAGAAAGCAAAGGAGCAAGGTGTGGGATAAGCGCTTAAAGATTGACATAGCTTCCGCTCACGCTTCAAAGGTATAACTTTGTAGCACTACTCTTTTAATTATGTTAGTTGTAGCATATTCACACTATCTTTAAACATATACTTCTATGAGCTAATTCTATTGTGTAAGTTCTAACGATCAACGAATTAGGGTTTTCTAGACATATGAACTATCGTAGTTCATTGTGTCTTGCAACCCCGGGATATTCCAACATGGTATCAGAGCTATATTACACGTTTAACATGTTCTAGAAGTGTTTAAAGTAGTACCATATAGTATATATGTCGATATATGAACCGTAGCCGATTTTCGCATTCGGAAAACCCTCCCCGACAAAACCTAAGTTTCGCGTGAGTCCAGGCAAGCCAAAAACACGGCTCCACTGGAACGCGCACCCTCGGCTTTTCCTGGATACGGGACGCCTTGGCCCGAAGCCTGGTTCGTCCCCCCTGAACGCGTCCATGCACGTCCAAAGTCATTTGATGATTTCGAAACAAAACAAATCGATTAAGTCCAAAGTCATTTGATGATTATGGACGTTTTCGGTGTGTTATGGGTGATTTAGAGATTGTTTTGGAAATAATCTTATAAGTCCAAAACATTCTTTGAGAAGTTTAAAATAGTTTAAAATTAGCATGTATGTCAAAATCTAGCTCTTCCAACATAAGATCGTCTTATGGCGAGTCTTGTGGAGGTAAGTGGGAGCATTTTGATTTTATCCTATCGGTACTAATTAAATTGATTAATTGAGTATCGAAAGGAAGTTTGAGGTTTGAGTTATTATGAATTTCAAACCTTAAACTTATGCTAAGTCTCTTTGAATGTAATCGGGTTATTAGTTCAAAATGTTGAACTTATGGTAAAACTTCCGAAAATTGGCTAAGTTAGTTGTTGGACAATTAAAGGTTATGATATGCATGTATGACTATGTTCACATTATTTGAATGTGAGTATGTATGTGAGTTGTGTGTTGCTTGTGTGTTTTATTCCATTCCTAGCATGTTTATGTGATTTATGTATAATGTGTTATGCATATATAAACTGTAGTCTGAATGGAATGGGGATTTGATATGGCCTAGTATTTATTCGAAATACAGTCTGCGTACTGTCCTTGATATTGAAATACGACGCATGTGTCGTTTTACATTCTTGTATTGTTATTTCCTTTTCGCGGCGCATGTGCCATTTAATGCGAAAGTTGATTATGTAACAAGACATGAAGAGACGGACTTGGAGTATGGCGATGTCCAAGAAGACGGAGACCAAGGACTTAGTTTAGAACTAGTTAGACTAGTTTTTATTTAATGTCTTTTAGGCCATATCACGTCCCTTTAAAGTGTTTATTATTCATGCCATGTTTCATGCTTACATATATTTTCTTGAAGTATATGTATACCTTATGTGATATGCATGAAATGTGGATTACATGTTTAATCTAAACCCCTCCACGTAATAATTAAGTGTTTGCCAAACCTAAGTTCAAAGTTGTCAAACTTTCCTACGTTTCGGGTGGATCATCCCTAGATGGGCACTTTGATTCATAGGAATAGGAGGCAATGGGATTACATGCGCTACAGGTTAGCCCATCGAACCGGCAAATGTAATCCATCCCTTTATGGTGAACTAAGGTTGCTTAAAACGTGGCTACAGGTTAGCCCATCGAACCGGCCCGTTTGGCAAAGAAAGTCTATAGTGTCTTAAAACGACTAGTGATAGACGCCAAGAGTCATGTATAATCATTGGATGATTGATATATGATAGTCTAGTAGAACTTACCCATGGATTGGACTATGAGGATGATTGCGTGTGCCGCTCATACCCAAGTCCGTGGGGTCTTGGTATACTTGTACACTTCGAGGGGTTGTTGGTACTCGTATTATTGTTTCAAGCATGCTTTACTTGTATTGTATGTTTTACATATAAATTAAACTGAACGTCGTTTCATACTCGCATGTTTTAGATGGCAACTGCTAAGAAATCAACTTCAAATTCACTCCGATCTACACTTGAGAAGTGTAAACTCAATGGCAATAACTTCAACGACTGGTCTCGTAACTTGAGAATCGTTCTCAAGCACGAGAGAGTCGAGTATGTTCTTAAGGAAGAACTTCCTCCACCACCCGGAGATAATGCCGATGAGCTAGAACGTAGTGCATATGATGTACACGTGGATGATGCATTGGATGTCCAATGTCTTATGCTAGCCAACATGGAACCGAATCTTCAGATTCAGTTCGAAAATGTGGCAGCATATGACATGTACTGCAGACTGGAAGAGATGTTCCAGAAGCGGGCAAGAAATGAGCGGTACGAAGCTGTTTGTGCCCTCATGGATTGCAAACTATCCAATGGTCAACAAGCCAGTCCTCATGTTCTCAAGATGATTGGGATCATCGAGAGACTTGAGTCTTTGGGAACTCAGTTTTCCAAGGATTTGGCCGTTGACATAATCCTCCGTTCCCTTCCTGACAAATTTGGTAACTTTGTCATGAACTTCAACATGCATGACTTCGATAAATCGTTATCGGAGTTGCATAACATGATCAGCACGGCTGATACTGCGTTGAAGTGTGGGAAGAGCTCTACCCCTACTCCCTCTGTTCTGATGATTCAGAACAAGAAGGCCTTTAAGAAAGGTTAGGGGAAATGGAAGGGAAAGGCCAAGACTGGATCTATCAAAACAGTCAAGGCCCAGATTTCCAAAACTCCGGCTAAAGGTCCTAAGGGGACTGACCAGTGTCATTATTGTAATACACCTGGTCACTGGAAGAGGAACTGCAAGAAGTACCTCGAAGACAAGAAGAGTGGGACTCTTCCGGCAGGTATATTCGTTATTGAAGCTTTTATCACCTCTAATAACTCTACTTGGGTACTTGACTCAGGATGTGGTTCTCATATTTGTCGAAATATGCAGGTACTGCAGGACAGTAGAGCTCTTCGGAAGGGAGAGGTGGACTTGCGGGTGGGCAATGGAGCAAAGGTTGCTGCAGTTGCCGTGGGCAAGATAGATTTAAAACTACCATCCGGGATGGTCTTAGTTTTAAATAATGTATATTGTATTCCCGCTATTTCTAGAAATATTATTTCCATATCTGTTTTGAACAATGATGGTTTTACCATCCTTATGGAAAGAAATATGTGTTCTATTAATCGTGATGGTTTACTTTATGCAAAAGCTTCAAACCAAAATGGCCTTTTCATACTAGATGAGGATCATGAGGTATATAACGTAAATATTAAAAGGAACAAGCCTAACGACTTGAATCCTACCTACCTATGGCATTGCAGACTTGGTCATATAAATGAAAATCGCATCAAGAAACTCCATGAAAGTGGAATTATTGAGTCACTTGATTTTGAATCATATGACCAATGCGAATCATGCCTTTTAGGCAAGATGACCAAATCGCCTTTCACTGGAACGAGTGAAAGGGCAAGTGATTTATTGGGGATAATACATACCGATGTATGTGGTCCAATGAACACTCCTGCAAGAGGTGGTTTTTCCTACTTCATTACCTTCACGGATGACCTTAGCCGTTATGGCTATGTCTATATAATGAAGCACAAGAGTGAAGCCTTTGAAAAGTTCAAAGAATTCCAAAATGAATTAGAGAATCAACTCGGCAAGAATATTAAGACTCTTCGATCCGATCGAGGAGGCGAATATATGAGCCACGAGTTTGACGCTCATCTTAGAGATTGTGGAATTGTTTCACAACTCACACCGGCCGGAACACCACAACATAATGGTGTGTCCGAAAGGAGGAATCGCACTCTGTTAGACAGTTTGCGATCCATGATGAGTCGAACCGACCTACATGTCAGCTTCTGGGGTTACGCGTTGCAAACTACCGCACTTACCTTAAATAATTGTCCAACCAAGTCAGCTGAGAAAGTACCATATGAGATGTGGTTTGGGAAACGTCCCAAGATTAGCTTTCTCAGGGTTTGGGGTTGCTTGGCCTACGTCAAGAAATTGAACGTAGACAAGCTAGGCCCAAAGGCTGACTTGTGTCATTTCATTGGTTATCCAAAGGAAACCAAAGGGTATTATTTCTACCTTAAGCCAGAAAATAAGATTTTCGTGGCTAGGACAGCGCATTTCCTTGAGAAAGAGTTCTTATCAGGAAATGTCAGAGATACGGTACAACTTGAAGAAGTTCAAGATGATGAGCCAAATGAGTTAATGAACTCATTCGACACGTTTAATGAGCAAGTTGAGTTATCGAACTCAAGAAACTCATTGAATAGGAGAGTTGGGTTATTGAACTCAAGGGTCTCATCAAATGAGCAAGTCGAGTTAACGAACTCGGCAGGCTCACTTCAGGAAGTGGATCCTCCATTCATGGTGGATCCTATCTTGGACCCTAGATCCACGGTAGATGAAACTCCTGAAGAAGTACCGACCCTTAGGAAATCTAATAGGACTCGTCATGTTCCCGATAGATGGTATGGGGAATCCTTCTTGATAGAAGACGACGAGCCTTATACTTATGGAGCCGGAATGAAAGGGCCAGATAGCGAGTCATGGCTTGAAGCCATGAAATCCGAGATAGACTCTATGTACCAGAACGATGTCTAGACATTGGTTCACTTACCCGAAGGTGCTAGACCTATCGAGTGTAAGTGGGTCTTTAAGAAAAAGCTTGATAAAGATGGAAATGTCCATGTTTACAAGGCTAGACTAGTGGCGAAGGGTTTCAAACAAATTCATGGTATTGACTATGATGAAACCTACTCACCGGTAGTCATGTTCAAGTCTATTCGGATCCTCTTAGCCATTGCCGCATATTATGACTATGAGATATGGCAAATGGATGTAAAGACCGCTTTCCTTAATGGAAACCTTGAGGAGGATGTGTACATGACACAACCTCCAGGCTTTACATGTCCGAAAGGACCTAAGAAGGTATGTAAGCTTCAGAGATCCATTTATGGACTCAAGCAAGCTTCTCGCAGTTGGAACCTCCGATTCGATGAAGCAATTAAAGAATTTGGCTTCATTCAGAATGAGGAGGATGCTTGTGTATACAAGAAGGTAAGTGGGAGCCACATTGCATTTATAGTCCTGTATGTAGATGACATACTGATCATTGGAAACAACAAACCGCTCCTTGAGTCAGTCAAGAGATGGTTGTGTAAGTGTTTCTCAATGAAGGACTTAGGAGAGGCGCAGTATATCCTTGGAATCAAGATATATCGAGATCGAGCCAATAGGTTGATTGGCCTGAGACAGGACACTTATATTGATAAGGTTCTGAGACGATTCGATATGATCGATTCCAAAAAGGGAATACTGCCTATCACAACTGGTACTATTCTCGGCAAAAGTCAGTGCCCCACCACTGACGTCGAGAAGGAGAACATGAGTAGAGTCCCGTATGCTTCAGCCATAGGATCTATCATGTATGCCATGTTGTGCACCAGACCAGACGTATCGTACGCTCTGAGTCTGACCAGCCGATATCAAGCGAATCCAGGCAACAGCCATTGGACCGCTGTGAAATCTATCCTTAAGTACTTGAGAAGGACTAAGGATATGTTTCTGGTATATGGCGGAGATGAGGAGTTGATTGCAAAAGGTTTCACCGATGCCAGTTTCCAAACCGATCGAGACGATTTTCGTTCTCAGACCGGGTTTGTATTCTGCCTGAACGGTGGAGCCATCTGTTGGAAGAGTTCCAAGCAGGACACAGTTGCAGATTCTACTACGGAGGCCGAGTACATTGCAGCTTCTGAAGCAGCCAAGGAGGCATGTTGGCTTAAGAAGTTTATGACTGAGCTTGGGGTAGTTCCTAGCGCTGATGGTCCAATTGAGTTGTTATGTGATAACACTGGAGCCATAGCACAGGCTAAGGAACCCAGGGCTCATCATAAGTCCAAGCATGTCCTTAGGAAGTATCACCTCGTCCGAGAAATGTTCCAGAGAGGTGACATCAAGGTATCCAAAGTGGATACAGACGACAACGCAGCTGATCCCTTGACTAAACCGTTACCTCAGACTAAACATGAGTTCCATACTTCAACTATTGGACTTAGGCTTAGGTCCGAGTGGTCTTAGTCTTAGTGGGAGCTTTATTTCAGTTTATTTGTTTTATATGTATGAAGTATACTTTTGTAAAACTCTTGTTGTTGAATAAAAGTATTACTTCTTGTTTATTGATTGCCTATTCTTTTATAGCACTTGAATAAACAATTGAATATTTAATCATAGTTGTATCTAGTGTTTATGACTGAGCTTGGTTATGTTTTTTATGACTGAGCTTGGTTATGTTTTTTATGCCAAATAGGGGGAGAAGAAAGAAGAAGAAGCAACTGTTTTATTATATCTAGTGTTTTATTATCCGCTGCAAACAATATTACTTTTAGTTTTTATTCTGCTGAACAATCTTTAACTATCTTAGGATACTGCTGAACAATCTTTACCTATCTTAGGATATTGTTAACTATCTTAGGATATTTGTGCCTTTGTGCAACATGTGATGTTTTTATAAACATCTGACTACCTGTGTCCACCACACCACTGATGGTTGGACTGATATCTGGTTAGATAGAACCACTATGTGATGTTTTCAAAAACATCTGACTGCCTGTGTTCACCACATCACTGATGGTTGAACTGATATCTGGTTTACTAGAACCAATATATGTCTTTAAACACTTGCTCTACACTCTGAAAACAAACAAGGCATTTGTCATGAAAAACATGCCCAAAGGGGGAGTTTGTTAGCACACCTCGAGTGCTGGTTGCACAAGAGTGCACAGAGTGTATTGGTCACGTTTTTCCTGAACAGACCAACTGTTGTACCATCTATTGAAATGAAAGTATAACAGTGAGCAGAAGAAGAATCATTACGGAGTTAAGCATTAAAGACATTAAAGCTAATTCATGAAGAGCAAATATGGAAGATCCCGGAAGATCACGTTGAAGATTTGGACGTAGGTCAACAACGTGTGGACAAAGGAAAACATGAATTAGGAAGATCTTGTCATTATGAAGCGGGATTATGTTGGATTCGTTTATGGTAACTTTTGTTATTAATAGGCGCAATCAATGACAAGATATTCAAGGGCCAAGATTCACATTACCTTATGTGATATTCAAGAGAGTTAATGTAGATTGACCTAGCCCGTCAAGATACACAAGAAGGCCCGCGACCTAGGCCTATAAAAGGAGCACTCACCGTAGCTGGAAGATGTCGACTTTTGTAGAGAGCACAAGAGCAATAGAAGAAGATTTTATTATCTTAGTTTAGTGCTAGGTCGTCCATATGTGTTAGAAGAATAGATCTATCTTCTAACTGAATTTCCGATTGAAATACCACCATTCGGTATTATCAATAGTGATGTTTTTATCTCTACCGTTCACCTTTTATTTGTAAGTATCGGGAGATACATTCTGTAGGGGTAGATCTCATCTAGAAGAGTCTAGGTTTAGGCAACGGTGTACGGGGAGCGTACAGAGTAAGACCTTCCTTGTAAATCTCAGTATAGTGGAATTTTCCCTTGGACAGGCAGTCCCCCAGATGTACGTGCGTTGACACGGAACTGGGTTACCAACTTTGTGTCTCTTTTTATTCAGTATCTTATTTCCTGCACACTGACTGTCATACTGCTATAGCAGTTTAATCTACCAAACAGGATACACAATTTCAAAGAATAATAGATGGAAGAAAGCTAGAAAAAAAGACCCAATCGAGCACCCTAAACCACAAACAACATGAGAATCACCCAAATATGTAAAAAAAAAAAAATACAACATACCATGGGAATCACCCAACGTAGAAAAAGATGAAGAAAACTAAAATACCATACAAGATAAGAGGGGCATACACCAACGTAACATAAATAAAAATAGCAAGCGACTCAGAAGACAAACCGACAAATAGGAATGCCTTGAGTAGAATCCGGTAAGTAGCTAGCCACTGTCGGCCCTTACCCCAGGCAGGGGGCACGTGGCATTAGGCCTCCGATTTGGAGGGGCCTCGTAATTTTCATAAATGTATGTTATATATTGATAAATAAAGATATACATTAATAATAACATTAATGACAATTCATAATTACATTGAGGATTGATAACATTATTCATTTAATGATATTATGTTAAATTCATAATTTTTGCACTATAGGTACTAAAGAGCCATCGGACTAAAAGAAATAGTGAAGTACTAACATAAAAACATCCCATTAATATAGGAACTCAACCATCATTGTAGCGCATACTATAATTTAATCAACAATGAGAAACAACGTCACATGAAAGATTGAATGAATCGACAATATAGATGTTAAACAATATAATTTTATGCATTAAGAAGGATATGTTAAACAATATAGATGTTGATTCTATTATAATCAATTTTGCATCAAATAATTCTCGGAGATATTGTCTTGTCAATCATGTAATATTATATTTCAAGTCAAGTGATGTCCTACAAATAACACAATCCACATCCTGCAGGTTCAAAAACCGGAGCATGTCCTTCATGGCCAACCCGTCCCGCCAACATAACCAAACATACAGGCGCGTCGAGTCTACGATGTCCGGAGCTTGTCGTAAACCAACCGTGACACAAACTTACCATCCACACAACAAGACTGTAGACCCTGAAAGGCTCCTACCGCCCTCCAAAAACCCCAATAAGACGGTCCCGCAACTCAACCAGTTTTTTTAATAAAGTAGGCGTCTTTCCTGCCCTGGGAAAAACACTCCCAATATAGGTGTCACGTAAGTAAACAGACTGGACCCACTGTGTAAGAGGTTGGGGGTGGGGTATGTTGAAGAAGAAAGAGGTTGGGGTTTAATTTTAATTATGTAAAATATTTTAATATTACCCTCTACACTTTCGAATAGTAACAGGGGTAATATAGTCATTTCATCTGATTAAATTAAAAAACGTGCCTAAGGAGGTCTCAGGGGACACATTGAAACGATCAGAAGTATAGGGGCAGGTTGAAACTAAAATGATAGTATAGGGGGCAAATTGCGAAATTAGCCTAAAATCTATGGATTAACCTATTTAATTAATGAGCAAATCTGATGTCTAGAATCTTTATGATTGAAATTAATTATGTGGAGTGTGTAGTGGTGTTTTGTAGACGATACCTTTGGGCGACCATTGTTTTAGTCTTGAATTTGTTTTTAGAATACCTGCGGCTCGTCTTCTTGACCAACTAGTACTTGTTAATTCTTTGAGCACATAATTTTTTGTTTCTATTTATTGTAATATTTAAGAAGTAGGAGTAGTAGTATAATGGAAGTATAATTATAAAAATAATAATATTAGAAGTAATAAAAAAAATAGAAAAGAGTAATAGATAAATAAATGGTTATTAAGATGATAGGATCCTTATCCATTGTCTATCTTAAAATGGTATATAAATAGAAGCAGGTGTATCTAAATAGGCTTATCCAAAAATATGATAACATCAAATAATCCTTTGAGGTTTATGAACAACCCTCATCTTAATGTACTATGGCAGCATTCTTCAACGGAACTGCCTTTTGTTTATTCATCTTCGTCTTCTTCTTCTTCTTGTTTGCGTTGTTCTTTAAAGAATTCGCCTTTCAATAGAAGCAAGTTCGACAGAGTGATTAAAGATCCTCCCCTAATTCAGAAAGCAGAGAACGAAGTTGCTGGTTAGTTAATCTCTATCAATTAATATTAGCTTAATTGATTATACGGAGTACGGATTATTATTATTATTATTATTATTATTATTTCAGATTACTGTTCGACGCTAGAAGGCGACGCTGGTTATAGCTGTTGGAGAGCTTACTTTCAACTTAAGGATCTTCAAGTAAAAATCATTTACTCACCATATTACTTGTACTTTAGAATCTCATATTACTATATCTCTAGACTCAATAATTTGATACCAACAACTACTAATCTACTATCACTTGCAAAACTTGATTTACAAGCAGTGTTCTTCAATGTTGCAGATAGAGACTCCAAGGGAAGACATCGAGAGGTTGATCCTACAAGCTGGTGGAACTAAATCGCTCATCGGCTGCTTGCATGGAATTGCAGGAATGAAGAATGGAAGGAAACAAATCAAAGAAGCCGAAGCAGAAAAAGTCTTAAACTGCAACAACATAGCAACAAAGCCTTGCCCTGTGCCGGATGGTCTTCCCAAGTCAAGGGAAGAGATGGAAGAAGAAGAGGAAGCTAGAATGCCTGATTCGCCATTTACTAGATTGCTCAGAACAAAAGGGAGGTCTCCTGCTTGGTACTCACAAGCGCCTGACCATGCTTAATTACTTTTGGACTTTGCTTATGTTTTTAAATTCCTAAGCTTTCATAAGTGATAGTGTAGTAACTAGTAACTAGTAACTAGTACATGTTAATATTGCAAGTAAACTCAGAGCAAAACGGATTGTATAATTTTTACTTATATGTAGGAATGCTTTGTGTACATAATCACGACAAAATTTTCTTTCACTTTTTTGTCACACCGGTGTCCCATATGATTATTAATCTTGCATTAGCTATATTGATAGCAGAACTTGTTGTGAGTTCTCTCCTTGAGACTGCCGACTGCTGTGCATGCTTTTATTGATTACTATATGTGTAGCAACACTAGATTGACAGGCAACTAGGCAAGAAGAGTTGTCTGTTTTCTTCTGAATCTAATGCTCATGGAAGTTTCAACTTTGAGTGGCTTCTTACATGACATCTACTTTCGCCCGAGAGGGTTGAGGCCTGAGCGACTTCAACTGGCCAAGGGGGGAAGAACAAATCGTCATTCAAAACTCGAGCCCACTGATTGAGCTTTTCTATTCAGAATTGAGAGGATGATACTTCCCATCTTCATCAACCTAATTTATTAGCTTGCCATATATCATTCAATCCGAACTCATCCTTTCAAGCCCCCACTTCTGATCTCTTAGTCATAATTTTCCAATTTCCATATACTCCAAACATGCCCTCTATGTCGATGCATCTCACGAAAGTTACCAGAAACCTCACAGTAACCTAAACCACCACAAGAGACTGCCGAGAGATATACGTGCACATTGGTTATTCACTCTCTGTGGGTCAAACACTACAATATGACCAGCTTCGGCTAAGTAGTGTGCACCTTGGGTTGTTGACAAAGAAGCCAAGATGGAAGGGGGAAGTGGACCGATACCACGTGCCTTTGAAAGGCTTCGCTGAATACTCCAAACTCGAGCATTTCTTTCGACCATCAAGCCTATATTTACCCGTGCTTCTTGTAGAGGGGATGGAGGGCAGGAGCCGATTCTTGTGTGTTAACTAGTTATGTGTTAACTAAATTTGAATCATCGGAACAAGCTATTTTCAATTTTTTAAATCTTAATAGTTACTTTCAATAGATTTGGTTATGTTAATTTCCCTTAAGTTAACACAAACTTAATTAACACTATTAGATAATACACAAATATAAAATCAAATCCTTTCTTTTCGAGAACATATTATAGCTAATTGGCACTGAGTTACAAAAATGTGCATCTGTTGTCTGGTGTAAATTGGACGCTGATGTGAAATGTAACTATTCTTGAACTGAATTGAAAGAAAACAAGTCTGTACATTCACAACGTTACT
Source organism: Echium plantagineum (assembly GCA_003412495.2). Taxonomy (NCBI): domain Eukaryota; kingdom Viridiplantae; phylum Streptophyta; class Magnoliopsida; order Boraginales; family Boraginaceae; genus Echium; species Echium plantagineum. The sequence continues at coordinate 18,841 of QFAX02000306.1, forward strand.
GTTTACATGCTAGCATCAAACTGGATAGGAACAAAGACATGGAATCATTACGATTCCATTCCGAAAAATAGAATTGTCTATAAAATCATGATTTCCCCTCGTAGGAATCATGAATAGTTAAGGAATGAGACCAAGATAGGAGACATTTAGAGCATACGCTGCGGCTGATGATGATGATGATGATGATGAATGCTGAGACATGACTAGTGCCACAGCTTCAAAAAAGACGAGAACAAATTCAACTGCAAGTTTTACCAAATCTATAAACATTTCCAGTCTCCTCATCAGCATCTCTATTAGCACGATCAATATGAATGGATACTTACAAAGATTATTACTGATACTAATTGCATGCTATATGATATACGTTTTGTTGCTGTGAGCCTTTTTTGTTCGATTTCGGTTCTGGTTTTCCGCGTCTCTGTTTCTATGCCATATCCATTTTACGTTACCATTCTGCCTCATTATATACAAGAGCACATCCCAAATTTATATCGCCACTGTAATTTTTACATGTTAACTTAATATATTTGCCTCTTGGCTACTCCCAAAGGTTGCAGATATATGTCACTTCAAATCAACATGCATTATATTATATTATTGATGAACACTTATAAGACCACCCACAGCAAGAGTTTTTGTGGGGGTTTTTGTGGGGTTTATCTCATACAACAAAGAATCAATTGGGGTTCAATTTAGTTGGGGTTCATTCAATAAATCTGATTTATTGGGATTTAATATGGGCCCAGCGCGCAAAAGCACCCAATGGGGAACTGCCAAGCAGCCCCCCATTGGGTGCTTTTCACTATTTTTTTTTTGTTTCCTTATTTATTAAATGTGTTATTTAAGCAATAATTCATTAAAATAAAAAAATAAAAATTATATCAAATTTTTTTATTTTTCGAGATCTATAAATAGAGGTCAAGTTTGCTTCATTTGGACACCAAAAAAAAAATAAGTTTTTTTACACCTTTGTCTAATCCATCTTTGCAAAAAAAAAATTCTTCAATCTTGAACTCTCTTCATGGATCCTTCCTAATATCCAATTATTAATTTTTATTGTAATGAATTAATTAATTATAAATAAATTAAATATTAACTATAATATTAAAAAATTAATAAATATAAAAATTATAATTTTAACGATAATATATGTATAAATAATGAGATAAGTAAATAAATAGTGGGGTATATGATGAGGTGATGTGGAAGGGAGAGAAAGTGAATAAAACCCTGAATAACCCTTGATGTGGAACCTGAGTTCTATTTGGGGTTTAAGTGGGTTAAATGCTGACGTGGCACTGAATAAAGTGGGTTTTTTGGAGTTTATTCTGTTTCTTGTTGTGGATGGTCTAAGACTAGCTAGATGATTATTGTTGGACGTTTGGGTGGCCACCATCGAATCTTTCTGAGTCATTATCAGTTCTATTATTCAAGTTTTTTTATATGATTTTCTTACCAATCAGATCTCATACTAATCCATTCTCAGTCAATTGATATTATCCAGGAAAAAGTTAAATATTCCCACTCAATTTGATTTTTTATAGTTGTGCTGCTAGAATTCTAGACAACAAATCAACATTCGAGCTGCCACGAGGTCGTGGAACTTGACTTCTTAGTCTAATTTGCATTCCAAGAAAAGTCGACTTGTCTGAAACAACTCAAGCAAGCTAAGGGAAGCTGTATAGTGGTTGATTTTAAACTACAATCTATTGTTATCCTGGCTGGTGTACATCCACAGGTGTATGTTTTCACTGGATACCACTTTTAAGTATTACAAATGTATCTCTTCCTATTATCCATGTTACATTTAAAATTAATACATGGTCATTCTACAACAATAATGATAATAAAATTTACGTTAGAAATTGGACGAAAAAATGCCCTTCCATAAATTCACATCAGCCAGTGCTTCCGGAAAACTCCCCCGAGAATGCACTTCCATAAGAAGCTGAACCAGTATATGAACTGGTGGCACGAGCTTTCTGCATCTGACGAATTTTGAAAACATCTCGTGGAAGGGGTTGGCTTTGTACACTCAAACTTTCATCATCATCTTGCCCTGCAAAGGGTAGGAGCTACATACATTAATACAGCTTTCTTTGTTGCCCTAAATGAAGAAAATATAAATAGAAAGAAAATGCAGGTTTCCCAATCACAATGTCATGACATTATCTCCCTCTTCTTCTGAATTTGGCAGTTTTCCAAAGACAACATTGCTTTTTTTTATAATTAGACAACATTGCTTTAATGTTATAAGTCTGTTTTAAAAAAAGAAGGAAAACATAGCACATTAAATGAAGTACAACAGGAAAGGAGACATACTATCTTGAGCTTTTCTCTTCCCATGTTGTCCGTCTCTTGTGATTTTATGCTTATTCCCCCGTTCATTCGTAATTGAAACCAAGCCTACTAGTGACTTGTTAGAAGGAGCTGCCCCTTTTCCACTTAACGTTGGTATGTTGCTTTGCAAACATACTGATATCACAAAATCAACACTTGGAGATGGACCTAGCATACAAAACAAGTAATGGCCAAATAATAAATAATCACAAGGCACATGAAGAAAATATGCCACTGGAAGAACCATCCAACATCTTAAAAACTTAAGAAACTCATTAGAAAAATAAGGTTTTCAATAACCATCAAAAAAATATGTTGTGAGGGCCTAGTGCAGCACAGGAAACATAGCTCAAGGGGAAAAAAGAAACAAAGAACATCAGAGTTCAGAATTCATAAAAGGCATAAGTGACCAATTTGTGGTCACAACAACTACAAAGCAGGTTTCAAAACACCGACTTTTCACCTTGTTTTTACAGTGACAAACAATTCGCTGGAAATCAATAATATAAGCTATCAAGAAAAGTATTTAGCTCATAAATGACATATTATTAAACAGAAGGAAGAAAGAAAGAAATAGGTTACCATCAACAGATGGCAAGTTAGATGCAAAAGCAACCAATGGCGGCGGTAAGGTCTTCGAAATGTCATCAGAAACAGTTGGTATGCAGCCACCATTTATTGATGGCCCAACTCCCGAAACTCCAAGGAGCCCAACAGGACCTGCAAGTTGGTCAGAACTAACAGATTAATATACAAATTAATAATGTAGTCATAATAATAGTGACCTACATTTTTATCTATTATAAGATATGACCCAAGCTCTGTTTCTTTGTGTAGTTCAGACTTTGCCCTTTTCAAAAATAAATTTCAGGGCGGCTATTGGAAAGTAGGAACGTTCAGTTCCTTAATTGAAAAGATAGATGGTTGAGTCCCTTATTTGAAAAGATGGAAGGTTGATACTCTTACTTGAACTAGTTAAAATAGTTCAGAGGGCCATAAAAAAATAAGCCAAAGAAGAAAGACAAAGACACAGTAAATATACCAGGCTTTTGCTGTTGGTCACAGATCACCATCTTCGAAACATCTGGTTGAACAAAGTTTGCTGAGGACTTGGCTAGATTACCTGAGAAATTCTCATCTTCAGCATCAGATTTCCGGCTAAAAGATCTGAATCACTTTAACTCAAAATTCAACAGATATTTTAACAATGTGGATGATACCTGATGATGGGGGGGCCCTTGTAGACATAGGTTTCTCAGACTTCTTATTGAGATTCTTCGAAAGAAACTGATCCAATACAAAAAGAAAAGGATTCAGAGATTGAAGTCAGACCTCTCAATCTGAGCATAGCAATGAGGAAGCATACTACGATGAGCTATTTGTCAATAATACATGGTCTTCCTAAGTACCTCTTGACGAGCAAGATAGTCCAAGTCCTTGGAAGAGCATGGCCATAGATCTTTAAAACTATAACGTGATACAACCTCTTGCAAAGAACACTCCAAGGTTGATTCCCCCTCATCGCCAGTCCTAGACAGGGCTTCTTTCTTTCTTTGCTCAACCTGTGCAGCGAGTATAACCAATCAATGTTTCCATGCAATGTATGCACAGGGGAGACAATAAATTATATATGAAAGTTCAATCGTTCAACGAGTGCAGCATATGTACATATAGGATATTGCTCCATAAGTAGAAATATGATCATCACCTTCATCATACTTGCAAGATCTCCATACATCTGCTCGAACTGTACAAATCGTTCCCACACCTACAATGTCATAAAGACATTCATTCTTCAGGATCAGATTCCACAGGTAAAATTGAAGATGTTTGATAAAAGCATAGGGTACAACACCTCAACAGATTCCTCAGGTGGGAGTGTACTCAGTGCCCTCTCAAACAAGGCCCGGATATTTTTGTCATCGTTCATTCGACACAAGAAATCTGCATATCTATTTGAAAAACAGTAAATAAGGAATTATAAGATTTGGAAGGTTGAAACAACCCTGTCATCAGATCTCCTAGCCTAGGCCCTCTGTTGTTAAATCACAAGGTTTAGGAGAGTGTCACCGCAAAAAAATTTCGAACTATAGTGAGTCACGTCTTATTTACAGGGCCAAAACTATCGTAATTTTATTCCTCATACCCTCCCTAGTGTTCCAAAAAACAACATCAACATTACCATATGCCTCTGAGGATTCTGTCGCCTAAGAGCGGTAAGGGGGGATGGGGTAGAAAGCAGCCTTACCCTTGCGATAACAGGGACTGCAGACACTATCTACTGTTTTACAATATTATAAGAAACGTAGGTAGTGTGATGAGCCATTTTGCTTCATTCCAATATATACAAGAGACAGAACATATCATCTTTAACTGCATAGGACATGAAAACTAGTGTGCCAAAAACATAAGAATATAATTTAATTGCCCTCATCCAAGAAGAAAAGTCTACTCACTCGAGTATGTATCCAGGTTCGTGCATAAAGTGTTTCAGTCCAGCTTCAAAAACATTGTGTGCAATCTGCAATGACCATTCAGGAAGCAAGTACAAGCAATCTATCAAGTCAGGTATAATGGACCACTATTCACAGTGACTGACCAACCACATAATTAAAAGAAAAACTAAAAAATTCCTGTATATTCTAATTTTATAATACACACGCTTATAATTATATATCTTAATTTATCAGCTTCAAATTATTCTCGTGAAAAGTAGAAATTCAGCATTAAATTTTTCTACCTTTGCATCCTTGTCATGGCAAAACGCCATCATTGCATAAGCAACATATACATGATAAGTACAGGCTGGAGACTTGCGGGCATCTAAAAAGTATTTGCGAGCAGCTTCCACTCCTTCTGTTCGCCTTAGAAAACGAATATACTGCAAATCGAAACATCAATGATAAAGAAAATTGTGATAGCATCAAGCGCTTCTTCGTACTCGTGAACGTGACATTTCTATTGTGTGTATTCAGTTGACGAAATAAATATCATATACATAACACATGATGATAAAAAGGTGGATTGATGTTGAGGACACTCACTTCTTAATGTAAGAAATACTAGTTTATAGAAGAAGCTATTGTAAAAGCGAAAGCAAACACTGGAATATACACATTGTAAGATTGTTCATGCTTAAAAGGAAGGGAGGAGACTTTACTAGAAATTGTCAAGTATTACTGCACCCATACTGTACCTGTATGTGTGACAGGGCATTTATATTAGTACCATCCCCTAGAAGACTCTCGTACACTATCTTTGCAGCCTGCAAGAAACATGTTTGTTAGGAACATAGAATTATACTAAGTTATCTAAATAGAAGATTAATTTCGTATGCCATTAACCTGAATTGCTCCACGGGATTCCTCTAGCTCCGCATAAGCATATTTTAGCATTTGAGAATCTAGCATGAAACATTTTCCAGTTATAAGAGCAACAAAAGGAAAGAAGGTGTGATAGAACAAAAGCCAATTCCAGAATAGGGAAACAGAAATGATTGAGCAAAACAAAATTAATCAAATTTTTGGCATAATAGGAAAAAACATAATTGAACAACCTCCTGCATAATTAACAACCAAAAGAGAGAACAATATTAACTCTTAACAACATCATATGCAACCATGTCAGGTGATTACCAGGAAGTGCCTTTATTGCTCTCAAGAAAACCTTATTAGCAGAGTCAATTGAACCAGCTTTTGCATACCACATGGCATAGTTGTACCAAACGTCCGGGTAGTGATACAAAAACATGAGGCACTGCAATTAGTAAATTATTTTAGGGATTTCACCTTTTCAAAATCACAAGTTTAATCACAAAAGAGCAAAGAAGGTATAAAAGAATAGAATCAGTGACATTATAGGCTCTCTTCAAGCAGGACAAACACTAGCAGTAATAGTGTTTTGAGATAACTGTGTTTCGAGAGAACCATGAGTGACAAAGAAGTTTAAGGTCAATTTCAGTTTAAAAAATTTATCACCAGAGATAACTGTGTTTCTCTAGCAGAAAGGAAAAGGGTCCGAACTGTAACAGCACTTATCGCATTTTAATCTCTTCAAGTGGACAAAGCATAGGATGTAAGTGTCGGTGAAACAATTACAATATACATAACTGATTATAGTATACTCTTTCTCTGGTTACCACCATGACTGACATGGAATGTGTGCTAATTACATAACCTACACATCTACACAAATCTCTTTCTCATGAAGCATGAACTTTTTTGGTCCAGAACATGCAGAAGTGGAATCTCATTACTCAATCAGCAAGCTCGTCATGATATGAGGAAAGACTATCAATGGCTAAACAATTACAAAAATATCACAGCTAAAAAAGATCGTCATAAATACCTGCTCATATGTGAATTCAATCCGTTTATTAGCAGAAACACTGTCTACCCTCTGGGGATTCCCTCTGGAGAATGTGATGATTTATTAGATGAAGAATATTAGAAAAATATCCTAACTACTAGCCAAGAAAGCTAATGAATATATATATATATATATCAAAGGCCTTCTTCCAGCAGCAAAAGAGCAAGGCAAGAGGTTCCTTACAATAAAAAAAGTTAAGGGTAAAGTGGTATGGACGCCAGAAAGTGATATTACTTTCACAGTTCATAAAGAACCAAAATCAGTGAACAAATTCTATCCAGCATAAGCAATTTCTATGATTAGGTTACAAAGTCATCATCTCAACTTTCTACCCATGTATCAACTAAAAGGTGACTCACGAAGGACATGGCTATTCAACCAAAGGTAGAGCCATAGAGTTGAGGCTGCACAGCCAAAGTATTGTAGTAAATAAAGAAGTTAACTTATTAGAAGAAACAATCATTAGTAGAACCGTAAGTCATGAGACTATTGTATCTGTCTTTGTTCTAACTTAATGTGTGCACATATGAATGTATAAGGAGACCTATAAATGTAATATGTGAGAGTCAAAGAAACAACTCCAAGGAAATTAATTTCTTTTCGGCTTCTCCTAAGTCAGACTAGAAAAAGTTGCTCAATTGTAATTCCTCATCAATATATACAAATATATATTGGTTTCTCATGTAAATCTTCATGCTTAGCCAACCAATGCATCAAAATTGCAACTCGCAACAAGTTTATTCAAATGATTAAGCCATGTTAATAACTATAAAATGAGCTACAATCATCGCTCAACATTCAGGCCGTAAATTGTAAACTCAAGTGATATGAAGAAGATAACAGGAAACCTCTTACTTTTCAAAAGCCAAAAGCTTTTTCCATGCTGTCCACTGCGCCTCTTCCTGAAAGAGGTCAAGCTAAGATTACATTGCTGCTTAATAATTGTTAATTTATCAGAGGCACATGAACATATCAGATTCTCGAAGAAAACTAGGATATAGTATCTTTCCACTATACGGTTTACATTAGTGCAAGTCTAAAAATTAAGTAATCAAAAGTATTTCAAGATTAAGTAATAGCAATAACAAGAATGAGGGTTCTATATCCTAAAGTTTCACTTCCTTTTTATTTATTGATACTATAGCTGAAAGCAAGAGTAATCCCGACGCCATATAAATAATTTCACTAAAGATAAAATGCATTATTCCAACTACGCTACAAAGCAATAATCCCCCCCCCCCCCACACCACCACAATAACATTAATAGAAGAATTACGAGACGGCATAATTGACTGTGGTAGAATTCCACATTTAAATGGTCTTCAAGAAACAAGAAATTGCCTTTGGTGAACCGGACGGAGGCACAGCAAGCATGTTCCAATCAATTTCATCAACGAACTTCTTCCGCTCTCTGTACACAGCTCTTGCACTGTTATATTTAGGTTGATATTCGGATATCAATCCTTTTGCCTGAACAATTCGTATGATTAGAATGTGAATAAGATAACTAATCGCACGATTCAACAAACGAGCCATATTTATAATATTCTACAAAAATCGAGTATGAACTTGACTACTATAAACTCTATACTTCGAACAGAAATCTGAATTATTGAGTTGACTGGAAAATAATTGATGGTAAGTACATGAAATAAAGAAAACGCAGCTAACTCCAACTTCATGGTTCATGATGTTATATCAAGCAATTCTATATTGTGAAAATAATGCCACTGAAACAAGATCAATAGAATTTGTGCTGTAGAGCCCTTTTATCATTGACTCATATTAGAATTAAAGGATCTAAAGGTCATACAAAACAGACTACTGAGAGAAAAATAAGAGGTTGAACAAAATATATATTTTTGGATGACCTGCACCTTTTATAAAGGTTCCCTCTTTCTCAATGAGCCACTTACGCAACAGCATGACATGGTGTTTGACAAGAGAAATAAGAACGGTACAGAGATGAAAAGAAAACTTTTCTTCTTAATATGGATAATTAGATTGGAAAAAGTAAGCTAAAAAAAAAAAATTCTACTAAGTCCCAAGTCTTGCACTTTGCTACATCATCCATGGATATAGCAGACTGTTATGCAAGAAAACCTTAGTATTGCTAGCTCGCAACCATATGCGCATATGGAAAATATGGTCATGTAAGTAACTAATGCTCAAATTACGGTTTCTTACAGAAAATAATAAACTTGGTTATAATACATAGGTTCTAATACATAGGAGTCTAACTATTTGATCCATCACCATTCGTGTTTTAAAATGACAGAAAACAATCCTAAGAAGGTCTTACAATATTCTTTTATAAGCTAGAGTGGTTAGGGATTAAATTCTAACAAATTTAGATTCAATGGTAAGATAATAGTACCAGTGCACGGCTAACGGAATTTTCGAAGTTTTCATATTCCCTCCACAGTTGTTCAACATGATGAGAAGGGATTACAATGGCTCTTTGATATGTTTTACGCAAAGCAGTCATTCGTTGTGACTCTTCTTGTGGTGTTTGAGCCTGCAATGTGAGCTTGTAAGAGAGTAAAAAATGCATCAACAGACATGAAAAAACAGATGGAACAACACTTCCATACCGGCAAGGACTTGAGGAAAGCAATATATTCAATCCATAGTGGACCAGATGCAATGTCTGTCCCTGTTAACAAGACATAAAGAAATGTATTATGTTTGAGGGTTCTGAGAAACATAAAACACATGGTTAGATTGAGTGTACATACCAAGATAGCCTAGCATAAACTCGAAGGCTTTACGTGTCTCTTCCTGGGCTTGGATGCACTTGTTGTCATTGAGCTTGCGAATGAAACGAATGTAGCAGCCCCTGGAAAAGAAAAGAAGAGAATGGTTAGAAAAGTGAAGATAGTAATAAAGCGAAAGGGGAAAGGAAGGTATGAAGACTATACCAAAGAGGAAGGTGCCAACAGTTTAAAAGGCAGCGATTGAATAACTGTTTGGTTGCATCGTCGTTATTCACAGACATCTGGGCTTCTACATACTGCTTCCAATATTTGGCCTACATATTAATTCAACAACCTATTACTATTACTGTTACTGATACTGTTACGATGCTAAAACCACAAACTCCATAATAATAATAATAATAATAATAATAATAGCAAGGGCTTACTTACTGCAGTAGGAAAGCTCGATAAAAGCTTCTCATATATCGGGATTGCATCGGTGATCGGCATACGCTGATTAATCATATGTTCAAATTCATATTCAAATTCAAATTCATAAATCGAAAACCCTAATTGAACAGAATTTCAGACTAGAACCATACTTACAAGCGCCTCACGTGCAAGACCCTCCGCTGCTTCAACATCGTACTTGTTCTCATCACTCATCACTCTCTCTCTCTCTCTCTCTCTCTCTCTCTCTCTCTCTCTCTCTCTCTCTCTCTCTCTCTCTCTCTCTCTCGATTTTCAACTCTTTATTTTCTTGCAGTAGATGAAACACCTTAATACAATAATCCAATTCTCATAAACAAATTTACTCATATCTGGCTTCCATTCAAGGAAATTCTTATTTTGCGATTGGTACGTTCTTTTCAAGGTGAAGCTTGATTGTAAATAAATTTTTATTCAACAAATATAAATTGAGTTAATCCGATAATTTAGTGGAAAAGGCTTTTGCCAGAATGGGACCATAATTTCCTTTTTTCTAGAATATACATATTAAAATCAATAACGAAAAATATTTAATATAATATTTACAATTGAAATTATTATGGAAATATTTCTTAAATATGTTTCTTATATAGATTTAGGTTAGTTACTATATTTTATTTTTAATTTTCCTTTTTAACATTTACCGTTATAAAAAAAAATTGAAATATATGTACTCCCTCCAATTCTATTTAATAGAGCTCCTCGGGTTTCATTGTCTAAAAATTGTGTAATCTTGAAGTTATAAGTGAGGCATAAAGAAAATTATCGGAGGAGAATTATATAAACGGTCTTTCTAAATATGAAACTTATCACTTCTAATTTGGTTGCTAGGAAAAAAAATTGAATTAAAAAATCTTAACTGAAAAACCTCTTCTCTTTTTTATAATTCAATTTATTACATTAAACATCATTTTGTACATAAGACAACAAGCCTTTATGGCTTATACATTGCAAATGTGCAACAACAAGAACATAATAAAACATTTATAAAAACGAAAAACTTCAATTGAAAATTAGTAGGTCCAACTTTCGAGGTTTGAATAACTTCGTCTGTGGAAGATAGAAGCTTCCTGCATATTAAGTTCTCTTGGTCAATGTCTCTAGTGATGATTTTCTCATTGTCGATTAGTGATCCACTTAATATGGTAGGAAGTAGCCTATTAAAAATAGAAGTTTGACATGAGCAAAAGAAAAGCTCAAGGCTCTCTTGGTCAATATAGACATTTTTGCATTGCCGATATATAATCGACTAAATAGGGGATTCTTAAAAGAAAATATATCAAGAAAAAGATCCACCAGAATTCTAATTCTTAAATTATGGTATAGAACAAATGTATAAGAGTGATCATTATGTGAAGTAATATTTGTAGTAGGATAAGAAGAACATTAAATATTACCAAATTTACCATGAGTCCTAAAATCAATGATGTCCCAAAGCCTATGTCATTTCCTTATAGCTCTTGACAGGGATCAAACTGTACATTAATATCTTGAAAGCCAACAGTTATCTGCTTTTTATCACGAGCAACATCATTCGTTTTTCGTTTAAGTATGTCAACTAATGATGCTAATTGTTCGGTAAGACTATCAATCTTTCTTCTTTTATTCCGGTGTAGGTACTTTATTCTTAGAAGCTCTACACCGTTCAGATTCTTCAAAGTGATGTTTTCCTTCATTCTTTTGCATTTCTTCACTTGTCGAGGTAATGACTCAGCGTCTTCCACATTAGGCTCTAAGGAGTTAGTAGAGTCCCTCAAGTAGTGCAAGTCCTTGTTCGTGCTGGAATTGATACAATAACTAACTGTCTTCCACATTACTCCTTTTTTCTTGGGCAAATGGCTTCTGACATCACTCACGTTTGGAAAAAAAAGTCAGTTAGATCATTCATGTTTCAAAAACGCCAGTTAGATCACTAACGTTTGAAAAGTCACTCATTCGGGTCACTCCATCAGATTTTTGAAGGGTATTTCTGTCCAAACACATTTTTTCCTCTCACAATCACCCAATTTAACTCTTTATTAACACATTGACCCCAATCCTGACATTACAATTTTTTCCGATTTCTTATCTCAATTTCTTTGTCGATTTTGTGATTATTTCTTGATTTCTTTTCGGGATTTTTTTGGTATTTTCTCGATTTCTTTTTTGAGTTTTTTCTCGATTTTTCTCGATTTCTTTTTCGATTTTTTTTATTTCTTTTTTGATTTTTCTCGATTTCTTTTTCGATTTTTTCGCAATTTCTTTTAATTTATTTTTCGATTTTTTTTGAAAGCTTATAGAAAAAGAGATCAAAAAAAGAAATCGAGATAAAATCAAAAAAAAATCGAAAAAGAACACAAAAAAGAAATCGAGAGAAAATTGAAAAAGAAATTAAAAAGGAAATCGAGAAAAAATCGAAAAAGAAATAAAAAAAATTGAGAAAAAATTGAAAAAAATATCCAAAAAGAAATCGGAAAAAATTGTAATGTCATGATTGGGGTCAATGTGTTAATAAAGAGTTAAATTGGGTGCTTATGAGAGGAAAAAATGTGTTTGGACAGAAATACCCTTCAAAAATCTGATGGAGTGACCCGAATGAGTGACTTTTTAAACATGAGTGATCTAACTGGCGTTTTTGAAACATGAGTGATCTAACTGACTTTTTTTTTCAAACGTGAGTGATGTTAGAAGCCATTTACCCTTTTTTACCTTTAGCTGCTTCTTTGTTCATTGAAAAGAGCAAATTTTTGTTATATTTGATTCTATTTTCATAATTAATTGAGGCTCCAACTCGAAGTTTAACCTTAGTCATAACGATGATATTTCCAGAATGATTATGAATCCGAGAATCAATTCTCAAAGTTTTCACAGAATGTTTATTTATAAAAGCAATCATTTTCATAATTCCTCAAGTATATCTAACTAACCTCCTTGTTCGAAGAAGACCGGACAATATTGATTGAAATAAATTCACCACTTTTAGCAAATAGGAGTAGTATTTTACGATTTACCTAAAAGTGGTTATTGTATTCCTCTATTTGGAAATTATGTTCCCGTTTTGACTATCGAGTTCATAAGTGTGAAAAGCAGCAGTTTGCACCGTCTCCGAGTCGTAGGTGGCGGGCAGATTAGAACTACAAATTGACATCTTTGATTTAATGTTTGATTGTGCTATACCTCTATATTTGGAGGAGAAAGGTGGAAAATAAATAATTAAATAAGTATATATTAACAATGTGATGGGGCCATTAATGAGGCCACCCATGTATTTATGGAGCCCATTCATACCCCTTTTGGGCCTGGCCCCCTTTAAGCCCGGTTTCCATTTAAGGAAACTATACTGTAGACGGGCTCTCATCTGAGCCGTCCACGTGGCAGCATCTAGGGATGAGGGGGTGGTGTGCTATATATACTCCACAAGTGTCAACTAAAATGGTAATGTGAAAACTACTTTTACTCTACTCTGCTTAGATATTCGTACCTTCGGACCCATACTAACTTGACCGTCGGAGTGGCAACGATCGACTCCGGTCGTCGCCTAGGTACCCGGAGCACTCGGATCTCGGAGCAGCTTGAAGCACGGAGTAATCCCATCTCGAATTCATGGAGCCACGGAATGAAGGGCCTCAGAATGATGACTTACCAAGATGGCAAGCCACTAGGACTCGGAGCCATCCTGCCTCGTCAGCTCCTCACAGAATGACAGAGGAAGAGCTGTGGGAACAGCTGCGTATCCTCAAAGGCAAGGACATTGCTGACCCTGACCTCGGTAACCAGCCATCTCGGGTGGCAGGAGGGTTCAAGCCAACTGGACACGTCCCCAGGCCTCGGGTCACGGAGCCTCGGGAACAAGAGGAAAATGAGCAACATCAATTGGCGCCGTCTCAGCAGGATCGAAATCAACAAAGAACAGACCTACCAGGCTACGGTCAACAGCCATATGAGCCAGTCAATGTAGAAGATATCGAGGATGTACAATCTTCTCAAGACTCTCATGAAAGCCCACCTTTGAAGAAGACAAGGGCTACCCCGGTAACCTTCAAAGGTCAACAACCTCCACGAAATTACCCGGTTCCGAAGCAGCGGCTGGGGGCAGGACCCCGGGGAAGGCAGAATACCGGGGGCAGTCAGGAACTCATAGCCCTCCGGAAGCAGATGGCTGACTTCGAGGCTAGGCTACAAGGTATTCCACCACCCCAAGGTCCAGCTAAGCATAGCATGTTACTACCCTTCTCGGACAGGTTAAGGCTAGCAGTCATGCCGAAGGGGTTCAGAATGCCAAGGATAGACACCTTCGATGGGATAGGAGATCCCACGAATCATTTAAAGGCCTTTGATTCCCAACTATCGTTTTGGGCAAGTCAGGACGATGTGTATGCCAGGGCCTTCCCGAGCAGTCTGACAGGGGCTGCCCTTAAATGGTTTCATATGTTACCCCATGATTCCGTGGATAATTGGCAGGATCTGGCCGACTTATTCTTGCAAAAATATGGAGCATCAATTGTGGCAGATGAGGATGAAACTGCGTTGATGCAACTAAGGCAACGACCAGGGGAAACCTTGCGAAGCTATGCGGCCAGATTCGAGAGGGTAGCTACAAACATACCTTCGGCAGATGATAAAATAGCTGTGATCTCATTTTACCACGGATTGATGATGGGACCATTAAAGGAAAGATTGGTACTCGAGCCAATAAAAACCAGAGGCGAGCTAGCCAGACTGGTCATACAATACATAAAGCTGGAAGAAGTAGTCTCGGATGAAAGGGGAATGAAAGGGGGCCACGGAGCCAAGAGAGAGGCGGCTCGGTCCCCGAGGAAGGCTAAGGCGTGGGAAAAGGTGCCGAGCCAGAAAAACAAACCCGTTTTCAAAAAGCAACAGTTCAACCCAAGGAAGGAAAGTAATTGGGTGAGGAGGAATCAAGAGCCGAAGGGAGGGGACTTCACTCCCTTGAATACAACTGTGGGCAGTGTGTATGCACAAATAGAGGATAGAAGGATACTTCCCCGACCCCCCCCGATGAAGGAGGAAAATAAAAAGAACCAACAAAAATATTGTGAGTATCATCGGGATTGGGGGCACGACACGGAGGAATGTCGACTCTTAAAGACCGAGATAGAAAAGCTGATAAAACGAGGACAGTTGAAAGAGTTCGTCAAAAGGAGTGGGGAAGGAGGTGCGAAAAAGGAGGATACCTCGCCCCGAGGGGGCATAAAGATTACAGGTAGGGTGGATACTATCTCGGGGGGATTAGCCGGGGGAGGAGACACGGATAACTCGAGACGACAGTATGCCCGAAGGCCGGTGTACAGACTGGGAGGCCCCTTGAGGACCATAGACTGCGAGCCAATTTCATTCTCGGATAAGGATTTGGCAGGGGTGGAATTGCCCCATGATGACCCGTTGGTTATTAGTCCATTCATCTCGAACAAGACTGTGGGAAGAATGCTGGTAGATACGGGTAGCTCGGCCGATATTCTATACGCAAGGGCTTATGACCAGTTAGGACTCTCTCGGGGTATGTTGAGACCTACAAATACTCCCCTCACAGGCTTCACGGGCCATTCTATCTACCCCCTCGGAATTGCCGATCTAGATGTTACGGTCGGAGAATCCCCCCGAACCACAACCATCAGGGTGTCCTTCACCATAGTGGATATAGTGGATGCTTCCTACAACGGTTTGATAGGAAGGCCAATGATCAATGCCCTGGGAGCAGTGGTATCTACCCTACATCTCAAAATGAAATTTCCTACCACGGGAGGAGTGGGAGAGATGCTAGGGGACCAGAAGAGAGCACGGGTATGCTATCAAGAATCCATTCCTCGAGGAATGTCTCGACAGGAGCCTCCCCGACAAAAGAGGGGCCACCAGGGAGCAGAGACGTCACGACCAGAGAAGCGAGCCTCACTGAGGGGATACGGGGAAACAGAGAGGTACTATCACGGGCATCCTCCTTGCTGCGCAAAGCATGGGGAACTGTACATGGTAAGGGTAACGGAGAATCTTCCGAAACCCGAGCCAGATAATTCCCCAAAGGAGAGGGAGAGTTTAAAAAGGGGTAGCCCCCACGAAGAGCTGGAAACTGTACCATTCAGAAAGGAAGTACCCGAGAGGACTTTCAGGATTGGGACGACTCTTACCCCGACGCATAGGCAGCTGCTGATTGACCTGATAACAAGGTATGAGGAGGTATTTGCATGGACGCCGAAGGATATGCCGGGGGTGGACCCCGAAGTTGCCTTACATCGACTACACGTGGACCCCTTGTACAGACCAATTAAGCAAAAGAAGAGGAACTTCTCCGAGGAGAAAAATCTAGCTGTCCGGGAGGAGGTCAATAATCTGCTAGAAGCAGGGGCAATCCGAGAGCTGCAGTTCCCCGAGTGGATAGCTAATGTGGTAATGGTGAAGAAGTCAAACGGATCGTGGCGCATGTGCACGGACTTCACCAACCTTAATAAAGCATGCCCGAAGGACTATTACCCTTTGCCTTGCCTCGGACGTCTGGTGGATGGAAGCGCGGGCCATGAAGTGTTTGACTTCCTGGATGCTTCCCGAGGATACCACCAGATATTCCTGGACAAGGAAGATGAGGAGAAAACGACATTCATCACCGAGTATGGGATCTACTGCTGGAAGGTTATGCCTTTCGGCTTAAAAAATGCCGGGGCAACTTATCAACGGATGGTGAACTCTATCTTCTCGGACCAAATCGGAAGAAACATGGAGGTGTACGTGGATGATATGCTAGTGAAGAGCAAGAGAGCTATTGACCACCTGAACAACCTAGAGGAGACTTTGGAAAGGCTAAGGGTAAGTCAGCTGAGAATTAACCCCGAGAAGTGTTCTTTCGGAGTGACTTCGGGGAAGTTCCTCGGGTTCATGATCAGTGAAAGAGGGATCGAGCCTAACCCCGACAAGATCGAGGCTATTCTGAGTATGGCCCCCCCAAAGTCCTATAAGGAAGTCCAGAGGATTACAGGCTGCATGGCAGCATTGAGCCGATTCATCTCACGGGCAGGAGATCGAAACTTGGCTTTCTTCAAGAAGATAAGACAGGCTTCGACAAAGGCTGAGTTTGAGTGGGATGAGGAATGTAACGAGGCTTTCAGAGAATTAAAAGAGTACTTGACTTCCCCGAAACTACTCACCCGACCCGAGGCCGGAGAGACTTTGCAACTGTACCTGGCAGTCTCGGAAGGGGCAGTGAGTAGTGTTTTAGTTCGGGAAGAAGAAAAGATCCAACGACCTATATACTATGTTAGCCACGTTTTGCATGGTCCGGAACCTTCCTATCCCTTGATTGACCAGTTTGTACTAGCCCTCGTCAAATCTGCTCGGAAGTTGAAAGCTTATTTCGAGGCCCACCCCATACAAGTCAAAACCGATCAACCTTTAAAGAGGATATTGTCCAGCCCATCACAGTCGGGGAGGTTAACCACGTGGTCCATCGAGCTAAGTGAGTTTGAAATCACCTATGAACCACGGGGAGGGATTAAGGCACAAGCCCTGGCTGATTTTGTCAGTGAGTGTCAAGGAACAGAACAACCCCGAGGTAAGGAATCGCCGAGGAAGGAGGAAATAGAACCGCCGGAATGGGTATTGCACGTAGATGGGGCCAGCAACCCGAAGGGATCTGGTGCGGGGATACTCATCGAGGGACCAGGGGGAATGATGTTTGAGTACGCCCTAAGGTTCTCTTTCAAGGCGACTAATAACGAGGCTGAATACGAGGCAATGGTGGCGGGCCTCGAGCTGGCATTATCCCTAGGGATCACCCGACTGATCGTGAAAGGAGACTCAAAGTTGGTCATTGAGCAGATTCGGGGAGAGTGTGGGGTGAAGAACGAGGAGTTAAAGAAGTATCACAACAAGGCTGGGGCCCTGACCGATAAGTTTGAGTATATCTCATTCGGGCATATTCCTCGGGCAAAGAACGAGCATGCAGACCACTTGTCTCGTTTGGCTACTACATACTATGAGGAAATGCCTGAGGGTGTGCATATTGAACATCGGGACCAACGAGCATATGTGGAAACCTTCGTGAGAGCAGTGATAGATGAGCCCGAGGACTGGAGAACCCCCATTGTGCAATTCCTCGAAAGGGGAATCTTGCCCGAAGATAAAGTGGAGGCCCGAAGGATCCAACATCGGAGCCATAAGTTTCAACTCGTCCAAGGAGAACTCTTCAAACACTCCCACATGGGGATCATGCTGAACTGTGTAGCCGAGGGAAAGGTGGAGCAAACGTTGTTCGAGGTCCACGAGGGGGACTGTGGTCATCACATGGGAGGGCGAGCATTGGCCCAGAAGATCACTAGGGCTGGATACTTTTGGCCGACCTTGATGAGGGATGCAGCAGAATATGTAAAAAAATGTGAGTCATGTCAACGCATGCAGTCGGTGCCGAAGTTGCCAGTGGCCGAGATGACACCAGTCTTAATCCCTATCCCCTTTGCAGTATGGGGAATAGACCTGGTCAGACAATTCCTGAAGCCTCCTGTCAAATACAAAGACGCCATAGTCGCGGTCGATTACTTCACGAAGTGGGTGGAGGCCGTGCCTCTGAGGAATACTAAGGCCAAAGATGTGGAGGAATTCATATGGAAAAATATAATAACCAGATTCGGAATTCCGAAGATCATAGTCTCGGACAATGGGCCCCAGTTTGATGCCCAGTCGGTTAAGGAGATGTGTACCCGAATGGGGATAGAGCATCGGTTTGCTCCGGTATGTTACCCTCAATCTAATGGGCAGGTGGAGGTGATGAATCGAACCATCTTCACAGGAATAAAGAAACATTTGCTAAGCTCGGGGGCAAGATGGTACGAAGAATTGCCTCGGGTACTCTGGTCATACCGCACTACTCCTTCCACGGCCACGGGGGAAACACCGTTCAGCCTTGTCTTCGGAACTGAGGCTGTGCTCCCCGTGGAGGTCTGCCTTCCCTACATCAGACAGATGGGGTTCACTGTAGAATCCAACGAGGCAAACATGAGGGGCACACTGGACTTCACCGATGAGTTGAGAGACCGGGCGCTGTACCGACTTCAGAAGCATAAACAGGACATGGCCCGAAGCTACAACAGGCGAGTGAGAGGAAGGCAATTCTCCATCGGGGATCTAGTCCTACGGGTGTTCCAGGCCAGCAAGCCCAAGCAAAAAGAGAAGCTTAGCCCGAAGTGGGAGGGGCCTTACCGAGTCAGGAAAGTATTGGGGCCAGCCACCTACCTATTGGAAGAGACCTCGGGGGAGCCCATCGAGCATACCTGGCACGGCATATATTTGAAAAGGTATTATTCCTGAGGTAAAATTTACGATGAAAAGCACTTGTATTCCTGTCAATTAATGTTACATATGTTCGAGACATCGATTGTCCAATTTTGTATCCCACTATGTAATCTTTTGATATCATTTTAATGAGAAAGGAAACAAGGAAGTCGGAAATTTTGCTTATATCGGGAACAATACCTATCTCCGGATAGATGGACCTCGGGAAGGCTAAACAACTCACGATTAAGTGACCTTACCCCGAGGTATCTCATCAGAGAGGCTAAACATCTCACGATTAAGTGACCTACTCTGATGATACCTATCTCCGGATAGATGGACCTCGGGAAGGCTAAACAACTCACGATTAAGTGACCTTACCCCGAGGTATCTCATCAGAGAGGCTAAACATCTCACGATTAAGTGACCTACTCTGATGATACCTATCTCCGGATAGATGGACCTCGGGAAGGCTAAACAACTCACGATTAAGTGACCTTACCCCGAGGTATCTCATCAGAGAGGCTAAACATCTCACGATTAAGTGACCTACTCTGATGATACCTATCTCCGGATAGATGGACCTCGGGAAGGCTAAACAACTCACGATTAAGTGACCTTACCCCGAGGTATCTCATCAGAGAGGCTAAACATCTCACGATTAAGTGACCTACTCTGATGATACCTATCTCCGGATAGATGGACCTCGGGAAGGCTAAACAACTCACGATTAAGTGACCTTACCCCGAGGTATCTCATCAGAGAGGCTAAACATCTCACGATTAAGTGACCTACTCTGATGATACCTATCTCCGGATAGATGGACCTCGGGAAGGCTAAACAACTCACGATTAAGTGACCTTACCCCGAGGTATCTCATCAGAGAGGCTAAACATCTCACGATTAAGTGACCTACTCTGATGATACCTATCTCCGGATAGATGGACCTCGGGAAGGCTAAACAACTCACGATTAAGTGACCTTACCCTGAGGTATCTCAGTATTATTATTGCTATAACATCCCGGAGAACCCCAGGATAAATTTATGAAGAAACCCATGGGGGCAGACTTCATAAAGGGGGCAAGAGGAGGAATAACTCGGTGTAATATGATAATATACTCCGAGGAAAGCAATAATAATAAGGAGAAGAATAAAGTGTTAAAGGTAAAGGAAAGTTATAAAAATAAAAAACTTTCTTGACCACAACAAAATAGTGCGTAATCATTACTTTTAAACAAAATACAAAGTAATGGCACTCGCACTACTGGCAAGCCCGATGGGGAGATATACAAAAAAATTTACAAAATAGGGGAGGGGAATCTATTCAGGACTGCTGGTCTCGGGGTCTTCCCTCCCTTGATTCTTCTCCTGGGGCGAGGAGTCTTCCTCGGAGGAGCTGGAAGAATCATCCTCGGAGTCATCATCCCCATCGGAGTCCGAGCCATCTTCTGGAGGAGCCTCGACCACCATAGGCACCACATACTCCTCACCAAACCGAACCTTAACGTAACTTTGAAAAAGGTCACTGATAAGGGGTAGGTGAGAGGACAAACTTCGGCTGTAATGCCTTAGAGAGTCAATGGTATTTACTAAGAGGAGTTCTGTATACTCGGGGCTTTCCTTGAAGAAGAAAACGGCCTCGGACCCCGCGGTTTGAAGTTTCTCCTTCGTTTGATCTAACTCTTTCTGGAGGGCTCCCAGCTTCTCCTTCACCTCGGCCACCTCCTTCTCCCGAGCTTCCAAGGCACCTTTCATCTCGGACAGTTCATTCTCGGCCAAGCTGAGGGCTTTAGAGTGCCGATCCTTTTGACGCCTGATCTCCTCACCATGAACCCGAGTCAGATACTGGTTCTGCTCCATGATCTCGATGTTCAGTTTTTGCTGATCGGCTAGCTCGGCCCTCAGCTTCTCAGTTTCAGCTTCCGCGGCTTCCCGGGCGGCCTGAGCTTCCCGTACCTGATCCTGGGCACGAAGGACCCTGTCCGAGGCAGCTGATTCACATGCCTCCCCCGAGAGGAAGGAAGCATAGGCCAACTCGGAAGCCTATAATGACAATACAAAATAAGACAAGGAAAAATAATGATGAGGTGAAATCAGAAGGATAGGCTCGGAAGTCATACCTTCAGCAGGTGGTGGGATAGGGCACTGTGCCGAGCGAAGGGAGGAGAGTTCAGGTAGCCCTCCACGTCCCGAGGGATCATGCAGTTCTTTAGGAGTAGAGCAGCTGTCTGGGATCCCTCGGAAGATCGAGAGTCATAATTCAGGGTAACCCCCGAGGGCAGAGTACAGGGCGTCTGAATGAACCTGAGGTCTGCCCTGGAAGAATCCCGAAGTTCCAAGGAGGAGGTCCGAAGGGGGGAAGTGGTAATATCTACAAAAGGGGAAGCAGGAGTAGGGGGATCTTCCCTAACCTCTAAAGGAGAGGAAGTTGTAACCACGTCCTCGGAGTGAGGAGGGGCCAAGGGAGTAGGGGGCCTGTCCTCTAGGGGAGTCTGGGGAGGAGAAGAGTGGGGTGAAGGAGAGGGAGGAGGAGTTATTACCCGAGCAGGGGCAGTTTTCTTCTT
This sequence comes from Echium plantagineum, assembly GCA_003412495.2. Taxonomy (NCBI): domain Eukaryota; kingdom Viridiplantae; phylum Streptophyta; class Magnoliopsida; order Boraginales; family Boraginaceae; genus Echium; species Echium plantagineum. Next base: position 40,557 of record QFAX02000306.1, read on the forward strand.
TTTGGGCTTAGGAAGGGAAGGCTCTGCCTCTGCCTCGGGCTTCCTTTTGGAGAGCTTCCTCACCGTCAGCATCCCCGAGACCAGATCCTGGTACTTCAGGCTGAGGGGAGGATCGGCCGTGTCTACCTTCCTCTTCAACAATTCAACTGAGCAGACAAAACGAGGTTTAGAGGAGTTTAACAAATCCCAAAAGATAAAGGAAATATAAACATAAGGTTGGGAAACTTACTAAGAGGGGTAGACTTGTCAGCCACGGGCCTGTTAGATAACCCCGCTCGAGCCAAGACCTCGGGGTCACAGAAGACCCTGTATGGCAGGGGAGATGTGAAGCAAGCCTTTAACTTCTTCAGCTCCGGGCTATCTTTGTCCTCGGCAGCAGTTTCAGCCGCGGTTGATCCTTCAGCCTCGGGGGTGCTCTTCGGCACCAGAGTAGAGCGGACCTCGGACCATACCCGGGGCACAGAGTCGGGGAAGGCATCTTTTACCAAGAACCACAGCTTGTGGTACCGGCCGTTCTCGATCTTGGTCGTCTTCCCCTTGATGCATAGGAAGTTGCAGTTCTTCCTCGGGACAAAAAAGGAGAGGGGTCCCCCGTGCTGGACCAAGTACATAGACCCAAACAAATCTAGGGTCGGGGCAACATGGGCCGCAGCACAGGCCACTTGGAATACCACCAGGGACAGCCAGGCCAGGGGTCCCAGTTGGCCCGGAGCACGAGAAATATTCTCCAAAAGCTCCGAGACGAAGGTAGTCACCGGGAACCTAAGCCCGAGGTTTAAAGCCTCCCAGAAGACGGCCGTGTAACCTTCCGGAAGAGGGCTGTCCGGGGTATCATTCTTGGTCGGGGCCAACAGGGAAACAGAGGGAGGGATGTCATACTGGGCCCGGATATATGAGAGGTGTCCGGGAAGGATGAAACCCGGGGATGATCGCTCCTTAAACTCTTTGAGGGTCGGGGGAGCCCGACTCCCCTTACCCTTTGCTGGTTTAGGAGGAGCAGGAAGAGAGGGAGTCTTAGCCTTGGTACCTTTCTTGGCCGAGACAGTAGCTTTGGCAGCCCGCCTCGAGCTAAGGGGGACCGCATCCAAGACCTCCTCAGCATCCTCGGCCTCCACCTGAAGGCGTCTCTCCGCGTGCATGGCCTTGATCTTCCGACCCGTGGCCGTTAGGGTGTCTTGAGAACCCTGGATGAAAATGGTATCGTCAGGAACCACAATTAATTGGGTGGGAGTTATATCAATGAAGGGGTTAGAAAGATGAGAAAAGGGAATACGGTGAAAAAGAAGGGTGGGTCCCGTGATTTCAGTAGTTTCCCGAGCCAGTCTTACCTGATTCATAATGTCATCAATCACTGCCTGCCTGTCGGGCCCCGAGGTTGGCAAATCAAAAGCCACAGGGTGACCCGTCACTATTTGCTCGTCTTGAGGATTCGAGGCCCCGTGGTTCCCATCAGAGTGGGCAGGGGAGGAAGGGGCCGAGGGGTTTTCTTGATGAGTAGACATAGTGGTCGAAGGTGCTGAAAAACCGAGGGAGGAAAAGGAGACAAGAAGGCAGAAAATAACGAGGAAAGCTAAGACTTCTGAAGGCAAAGAAATGACTGAAGATAATGAGGAGAAGAAATGAGGTGAAAAGCTTACCTTTTATAGAGAAAGGGTGACTGTTGGCCTTCTCGGGCCGACCCATCACCTCCCAGGCCCACCAAGCTGGGTCTAAATGCCTCAATAACTCTTTTAATACACTACCTTCCCTCAGCATTCACGACTGAACGGGTAGGTAGGGCATTAAAGGGGCAATTGATGGGGCCATTAATGAGGCCACCCATGTATTTATGGAGCCCATTCATACCCCTTTTGGGCCTGGCCCCCTTTAAGCCCGGTTTCCATTTAAGGAAACTATACTGTAGACGGGCTCTCATCTGAGCCGTCCACGTGGCAGCATCTAGGGATGAGGGGGTGGTGTGCTATATATACTCCACAAGTGTCAACTAAAATGGTAATGTGAAAACTACTTTTACTCTACTCTGCTTAGATATTCGTACCTTCGGACCCATACTAACTTGACCGTCGGAGTGGCAACGATCGACTCCGGTCGTCGCCTAGGTACCCGGAGCACTCGGATCTCGGAGCAGCTTGAAGCACGGAGTAATCCCATCTCGAATTCATGGAGCCACGGAATGAAGGGCCTCAGAATGATGACTTACCAAGATGGCAAGCCACTAGGACTCGGAGCCATCCTGCCTCGTCAGCTCCTCACAGAATGACAGAGGAAGAGCTGTGGGAACAGCTGCGTATCCTCAAAGGCAAGGACATTGCTGACCCTGACCTCGGTAACCAGCCATCTCGGGTGGCAGGAGGGTTCAAGCCAACTGGACACGTCCCCAGGCCTCGGGTCACGGAGCCTCGGGAACAAGAGGAAAATGAGCAACATCACAATGCATTTCCTTTTTTGTGTGTATGTGTAGTATGTAGCTTGATGATTGAAATACAAATATTATTGTATGTTTTTACTTTCTTTTTCTTTTGTTCTTTTAATTTGTGTTTTGATAATAGTATATTTGTTTAAAAGAAATAACAATTCTCGATTATCTATTATGAACTGGTATAATTGTATAATTTTGTTACTTCATCTTAGATGAATTTAGATCATTTTTAATATTATTACTTAATATATTACAAGGGTAAGATTATGAACACTTTGATTTATCGTTATTATGCTTAAATGGTAAATAGTTAAAGGGGGTGTGCCATGTTGGAAGTGTCAAAATTTAGAATAAAATTTAAGTATCCTATTAAAAGGAGGAAATATTTTTGTATGATTGTAAAAAGCTTAAGATGTATGGTTAATGGTAATAAAAAAGAAATGAAGAGAGTTGATGAAGTCAGAAGGTGAATGAAGTGGTTATTAAAACTTCAATTTTAGTTGCTACATTTCAGGAGACTTCACTAACTATTCTATCTCTTCAAACACTTTTTCGGCCAACAGCAAAAACAAAAGATACAAACTCACAAATTCATAAAACTATCACCATTCTATTTATTCACAAAATATAACTTCAAGGCCTTCAAAATGTATATGTTTATATATATATTAATCAACGATGATTAGCACCTTTTAAATTAACAATAATGTCCACTCACAACCTGAGAGAAATTAGAGTTGTTCAAGAAAACGTTATGATAAAGCAGGATAATAATAACGATTACAATAAGAAGAAAAAGATTCAGAAGAAGAAGAAGAAGGATAATGATCTGAGTTCACGACCCGGTGGAGGTACGGATGCAGCTGGCGGTGCATTCAAGTTCAATGCAAATGCACCAGAATATGTACCCAAATCAACCCCTGTAGCTGCAGTGCCTGTTTCAGGATATATTGTTCCATGTTTACAATATGGTGGAGGAAGTGGTGGAGCCGATAAATGGATATTTGTTAGTGATCGAGATGCCATACCCCTTATTGCAAATGCTAATGTTGCCATTCCTACATCTCAAAGTACCAAGAATAATGTTGTTCTTACGGAACAACTCCGAAATAAAATCATTAAACAGGCACTAAATACTTTCTCTGCTTGTCCTTTTATCTCTCAATGCAACATATATTTGCTGTGATTGGTAATATTCATTTGCTTGTAAGTTATAACATCATGCGTGCATTTAACCTGGCGTGTTTTATCGTTTTTTTAATCTCTATCGTGTAAGGTATCTTCTGCGTAATGTGATCATGATTGTATTAAATCTTTCAAAATGCATCAATTTAGCTTAGCAGGCAGAGTTTTGTTGGTCTATTATGCAAATGATGTATCTAGTTCCTTAACATATAAATCTGACGCATGCAAGCTTCATCTGTGCATGGAGTATACTCACTCAGAGGTCATTTGAATCTATTATGATGATTCCAGGGTATTTATCTAAATTTACAATTGTGCTTGATTGTTTCTTATGCGGAAATCAATTTTATGGGTATCGACTACGTCTTCTTAACTCTACGATTATAACTTGAAAAAACAGGTTGAATACCAGTTCAGTGATATGAGCTTGCTAGCAAACGATAACTTGGTAAAACAGATTCGAAAGGACCCTGAAGGCTTCGGTAAGCTTTATAGGAGCGCTATATATGTCATAAATTATTATTCATTGCAGCCTGGTCATATCATCTTGCATTATAACAGTGCCAATAGCTGTTGTCTCATCTACTAAAAAGCTCAAGTCCATCATTAGTAGTAACCACAATTTGATTGCTGAAGCTCTCTGCGCCTCTTCAAAACTGGTAAGTGTGTAGTTTCGTCCTACCATTATGAATATCAAGGGGAACATAAAAGTTTCTTTCTTTTATTTATTCTATAGGATGTCAGCAGCGATGGCAAAAGAGTAAAGCGGAAAAATCCTTTTACTGAGAAAGAGAAAGAGGAGTTGCAGGTACTTGCTTCCTGGACTTGCTTAAAGCTTATTTATTGTAGTATCGTTCTTGATCAAACTCCCACAATTCAGTGTTGTCTGATTCCCTTCAACTTCGATCATACATAATCGTTGATTGTGTTGTCTTTCCAGTTGCGAACTGTTGTAGTTGAGAATTTACCAGACGATCATTCTCATCAGAATCTTGAGAAAATATTCAATGTGGCAGGAGTGTAAGATTTTCCGAGCTTTTTTAATAAGCGAAATCACTTAACAAGCTCTTTCGTAATAGATATGAATTTTTTGTACATTGTTGCAGTGTGAAAACCATCAGAGTTTGTCATCCTCAGGAAGCTAGCTCCCGAGCGAAAGGAGACTGTGTCATCAGTAATATGGTATGAAGGAAATCGACAATACCCCTCGATCTCACACTCAATTTATTTGCTGATATCACTTCTATGTTTTCTGTTGCAGCTCCATGCTCTAGTAGAGTTTGAAAACACGGAATCACCTGAGAAAGCGGTATGTATATTTAACCCAAATGAGTTGAGTTATAACGATACGATAGTTTGTTATAGCCTTTCTTTCTCCTCGTCGGCCTCCTCCTCCCTCTCCTCCTATCTTCCTCATTATTAATAATCTCATCAGGTTGAGAAGCTCAATGATGAAAGGAACAGAGGGAAAGGCTTAAGAGTGAGGTTGCTTCTCAGGCGATCAGTAAGTCTTATTAAATATTACTACATCTCTATATCATATGTACTCTGCTGATGGACTAATTACTGAATTTGTATTCTTTTTTCTTGTGGAAAAATGAATTATCATTTATACGAACAATGCAGCCCAGATCTGTTCTAAAGAATAGAAAAGCAGCATTTGATGGGTATCTAGATGAAGAAGAAGGGCATCAGGCTGAAGGAGTAGTTGAGGATAACTCTCGGCTTCAGCCGCAAAACAACACCAAATCATTTGCTGTTGACAACAATGTATGTGTTAGCATTTCCTTTTCACTTTTAAATAAGTGATCAATAATGTTCATTCTAATTTAGAATCATCGAGTATTGTTTATCTGATGAATGAATCTGTATAGGCCGAAGACAGTGCAACTTCTTCAAAGAAGGCTATGTGGTCTAGAGGCCGAGGCAAACCTCAGCAGCAGCAACAGCAGCACTCTTCAACTTACAATGGACGGGGACTGGTTTCTCAGTCTTCTCTGCCTTCCGAATCATCAGCAAAACAAACTATAAAGGGACCTAGAATGCCTGATGGTACGAAAGGTTTCAACATGGGCAGGGGAAGACCAATCAGTGTCCCTGTGTGAGTTTCTGTGTTGGAGATCCATTGTCGGGCTTTTACAGTATCGATATCGAACATCTTGGCAACAACGTAACTACATGCAGAATTTCCCTAAATTTTCTTCATGTGTATATGATTTTGCTACTATTGGTGAAGGCTTTTGTGTACTTTTTTTTTTCTTTCTGTTTTTTGCTTCTTTCCCTAAATAATGAAAAGAGGAGTATGGGTGGAATAGATGTGTAGGAAGCAAAATAAACATTCGTATCCGGAAATAACAACATTTTGTGCTGTTTCATTTCTGTTCCTTAGCAAACATTGTAAATTAAGAATGTTCTAATAATATTTTTACTTTTTAATCTTTGTATATCAAGAGTTCAAGACAACGTAATCAATGGTGCTTTATGTTTTAATATAATTCCAAGTCTGTTCATGAAAAACTTCAAACAGTTGATGGTACATAGTCACTAACATGGCAAAAAACAAAAGTTTAGATGATTGGATAAAATTTTATCAAAAGGTAAGCATCAGTTTGATGCAAAAGCAGAAAAAACTACAACTACTTTCTCATCCATCGACCTCCTCCTTGATGAACTAATGAGTCGCCACGCTCGAGATTGTTCTATTGTTGGTTTCCAACCCTATGTTACACCTAAAGACCTGTACAATGTAGAGAAAAATGTTCAAGATATCTCCAAGCATGATGAGAGAGACGCAGTCTAGTTTCTTACAGATACATAAACACTTAGACAAGCAACATGTTCGTGATATACAGTTCAACAAGTTCCTGATATACAATGTCATCGCATGTATCATGTATGATTGCTATCAGACTTTATTACCCTGATTCCTAGTGAAATTTTGTAATCATCTAGCTGCAGAAAACACAAAATATGATTATCCCATTTCAATTCATTAATACCTGATAGCTAGAAGCCCATTGGAGCATTAAGCCAAAAAGTGTCCGGAGAACTGAGTTATCTACTTAACGAATTGGGGATACAGAATTGGCAACAATTGTAAAGCATGAAACCTGTATTTTTGAAAGAAGACATTTGAAATATAGTAAGGTGATTACCACCGAAGCTCAAAAAACATAATTCTCAACAAACTAACCAAATTGTTATTGGAACATTCTGGCAAATGATTTTCTCTCCTGTTCACGTCGATCAGCGACCTATACATTGAAAAAAAAGTCATTAGCAATATGAACCCTATTTAGCAACAACATATGCCATGCACCAAGGGATTCACTGACCTTCTTCTTAGCAGCAGCAAACTCCTTCTTAATCCCACCTGAAAGATGCCACATTGGTTCAACTTCTAGTGCAGAGTTACAACTCGTGAAATAAAAAACAAACAAACTGTTTACTTTAGACTTCCCAGACGAATTTAGAAATAACTCTAGAGAATTGCATTATCTACTTCTAAGACCTTAGTTGCTTCAACATGAGTTGAACCAGCATTCAACATCGTCAGTGGAATTGGACAAGTTTATCATATGAATATGTACAGAAGAAGTTAAAGAAAAACCGTATCCAGCATACCATCATTTGGCTCTAGTTCCAGTGCCTTTCTAAAACTTTCAACAGCAGCATCAATATCATTGAGAGCCATGTTGGCCTGCACAAGAATGCCAATATAATGCCAATGCAATTGCATATCGTACTCTTGAACTCATACAAAAATAGTGAGCGGTTGTAGTGCTTTTCTTTGTAACGTTCATATAGAGATGAGTAAGAATTGGTTGATACAAACACATATGCCATATGAATGGGATCTTGCAGGACTATAACATACCTAAGTAATAAGTGCATCTCTACCCTGATGATCAATGAGATTGATTTATAATGCTTTAACACCTCATTTATTAAAAAATATACTGTTGTTTAACATAATGTGAATGCTAATGTGTAATAGAACTTACCTGGCCTTGACGGAACAAAGCCTTTGCATTATTCTCCCCATCGCGCATGGCAAAATCAGTATCCAGGAGGGCTCCCTTCAAGTCTCCAAGTTTTAACTTACAGGCCTGAAATGTTGAATAATTATGTAATTGTTAGTTGGCTATGCAAACCATTCACGTCACCAATTAAGAAGAATGGAAAATAAAAAGATAAACTCACTGAGCTATTCGTGAATATCTGCGACTTCATCTTCCTCAAAGAAGTACTCTTCTCCGCTAGGGAAAACAAAACAAAACATCTGATTAACAAACTCAAAATTGGAGGAGACCATTCATAACTCAATTTCAAATAATACCTTCATCAATTCCTTCCTTCTCCCAGCAGACATCCAGATAACGCAAAGCCTTTCGGTATTTCCTTAGAGCCATCTTATAGTCTTTCTTCTGCAAATTTAAAGATGAAAGGAATGAGCTGAAGGTGGAACATACTATATGGTCGAGAGTTGAGAAAGCAATAATGTAATTGATGAGCAGTACCTTGAAATGTTCATTTCCATGTGCCTTAATTGATTGAGCAGCAGTCTCCCACCAAGTAAGTTCAGTAGGATTCTCGGTAAGGTCAGTGGGCCAATCAGGATACACATCTCCGTCTTTGAAGAAATTAGCAACCCCATCATCAGAGCCCTCGGGGATTTCTCCACAGTGAGAGATTACAACATCAACAGTCGGGCAGTCGTGTTCCCCTGTTGTTACATGCTCAATTGAGCGAACAACGCCCATTCCTTTAATAACCTTACCGAACACAACATGTTTACCGTCAAGATGAGGAGTTCTAGTTGTTGTGATGAAAAATTGGGATCCATTGGTGTTAGGTCCAGAATTAGCCATAGATAGCATTCCCTTTCTTTCATGTTTCAACTCAAAATTCTCATCTTCAAATTTGAGGCCATAAATGGACTCTCCTCCTGTACCATCCCCTGCTGAGATATCACCTCCTTGTACCATAAAGCTTCTAATAACACGATGAAAGCGGGATCCCTGGAACAGAAACGAGGATTAGTGTAATCCAGGATCTAAAAGATCGATGTAGAATCTAATCCAAAATACAAGTAATATGATAAGATTAACTAAAAAAAAGGTGAAGTTGAACAACAAGTAAAGAGTTATCAAGTAAAAAAAAAAGGACCTTAAAATGGAGGGGGAGGGCAGTGTTAGGACCAATGCCTTTCTCGCCAGTGCAAAGGGCCCTGAAGTTTTCAGCAGTCTTGGGGACGACGTCGTTGAAGAGCTCAATAACGATTCTGCCTTCAACTTCTCCATCTATGTTTATGTCAAAAAAGCATCTAATCCTCTCCATCGAACCCTAATAATGATAATCAAGGAGAAGGAGAAGTAGAAGTAGAAGTAGGAGTAGTTAGGTGTTTGTTTTGTTGTTTTGTTGTTTGTGAGCACACTACACTATTTACATAGTGCTCCCTAATATTTAAAGTAACCCCCCCTCCCCGATTCTACTTTACTACTTTTGCCAGACTTGTACGATTAGTACATTCAACTAATTACTTCTATCCTTCAACACAATATATTGCTTCGTACCATCATCAATCATTTATTCATTTCAACATCTTACTCACTAACTCCAACTTCCACTTTTATATTATTCCTTCCGTCCTTTTATCTAATACTCATTTTCCCTAAATAAATATTTAGGTTTTATTCAATCGAATGTTTTATTCAATCGGATACAAGACATGAAGAGAAAATTATGTACAAATTTTATGCAAAACTAATTCAGTTTTGGTACTAAAACTGCTTTTGTCGGTTGAGTTACTATTTAATGTGTCTTTTTGCGTCTCTAACCTCTTTGGGAAATATCGTAAGCAAGCATTATATACTCGCCAAATTGGTTAATGTTGAAAAGTACAACAAACAAAATTTGATTACGACTGGATTGCTTTTTCTTTTCTTTCTTTCTGCTACTTTTTACTTTCAACTAGTTATTTCAAATTTCAAAGCTACATACTTATTGTTTTTCGTCTAAGAGTTACACTTGCATTGCACATATCTTCATCCTCAAAACTCCCATCATCCGACCAAGACTATGAATTGTAATTTTCAAGCCCGAGGTCTCTCAGGGCATCAGTCGCAGCATTTTTGCAATTCTTGTGGCTTGCCTTGGCCTTCCTGATCAGCTTCTCAATACCATTTCCAAGCAAAAGACTCCTGCACAGTGCCAATCGTTATCCACAACAGCTCTACCACAAGGATGCTATCATTTTTAAGGCGTTCAATGCACATTACCTGTTCTCTGGATTCCTAACTACAAGATTGCGGATCATCAGACATGAATTCTTCTGCAGCTGATCCGAATCAGGAAAATTCTGCATGGCTTGGATTGCAAGATCTCCTGCTCCGGCTTCAATAGCACCAGCTGCTCTGTCTGGCGATCTTAACGAGAGTACAGTAATGATGGACATGACCTGCACCGATAGACCAATTACATGTTTCAGGCACTCTATACAACTCGTTTCATCACAATTATGACAAGTAGAGTTGTCTTTTGGCTTTAGATAACATTTGTCGGAAATAATAAAATTCGAAAAATGTTATGCTACAGATCAGAAAAGATTATAACGAGCCTTTACATAATTATCACCAGGGACACTTCTGTGTGCCTCGCATCCCTACCTCTTGCAGTACAGAAGGGTCATCCGAAAATCTTGCAGCAAGTTTAATAATCCTATTCATGCCTCCCTTCTCAACAATGACATTCTTATTCATGTCACTTCCTGCCAGCTAACAATAACAATAATGAGTTAGCAGAAGATGATTATTGAGTTTATTAGTAACATATACTTTTCCTAATACATGCAATCCATGTGATGCACCAAGTTGTTTTGATTAAATTAACATGGACAATCAATATAATACTCTGTATAGTATGCTCAAAAGTCTAGATCTGAAACAATAATGAACTTCAACGTGTCCCAATGCCTCTGAGAAGCGGGTGGGATAGAGTGCAGCCTTACCCCTGTGGTATGAGGGAAACTATTTTAGAGTGACGTGCAAACACCATCTACTACCTCATAATATCTAAGAAGTGAAGGTAGTGTGATGAGCCATTTTGATTTGTTCCATCAATCCAAGGGCTAGAGAATATAAATCTTTGACTCCATAGGACATGTGAGGTAAAACAATAAATTTGTGTTACTAATTTGCGCAGAGAAAGGATGGAAGACGATATTACTAATTTACGCAGAGGTGTTCTCATGTACAGTCAAGCACTGTACTAAAATCACGAAATTAAGACCAGTACAAGATTACTAAAATCATTATTTTCACACCTTTGACAGCAAGGAGCAACAAATCTTGGCAACAGTGTTGTTTTGCTGTTCACCACTATCATCTATGCAGCACAAAATAGCATCTATACCACCACTCTCAGCGATAGATCTGCATATGTCATCCTGTAATAAGGAAACAACTCAGAGGTGCCCTCAAGAAACCAATAACACAGATACGACCAAAATCTTCTTGTTACAACTTTCAGAGACTTCAATTGACCCTTAAATTAGTCATGCACTTAATCCTTACATGAACTCAAATATATTAAGTACATAACACATTATCACTAATATAAAATGCAAAATCAGAAGGATTGGTAGCCACTTGCTTTGTAAATTATACTGTCATGGTAGAAACAAAGGGGAATAAGTCAACATAATAGCATTGCACCTGGCCACATATATGAATGTAAACAGACAGCAGATGTGTAGTAAACTTTTTAAGGTTCAACAGATACGCTGCTCTTACATTTACAGCAACAGCCTTCAGAGCAATGCTAGCAGACACCAAACTTGGTGAACTTATGCCTTGTCTAAGTGAGTCCACAAGAGCTTCTGTAATTCCAAGTTTTGCAAATCCCCGAGCATAACCATAAACCTACAGTTACACGATGATCATATTCATTAAGTTTTACGAGATGGAATAATGAGGCCTAATCAAAAGACTTCAGGTTTTATGCTCCCGCATTCATGATGAGTTGAAAGTAGCTCAACTAAAAGAAATTATCAAAAATATCCGGTGATAGATCTATTGAAGAGATCAGTAACTACAAGTGAAATCTATTGCCTATTTCTTCACTGACAACTTTACCATATTTGTTAAATTTAAAAGAAAGCATGTTGTGTAGGCAACTTTTCTTGGGGAAACTCACTTGAGAGGCCACAACGCGGTTGTCATCAGATGTTAGTAGGATGCAAATTGCATCGTATATACAAGGAATTGTCTCCTTGCTGTTTTCTCTCAGAGTCTGAACTATAAGGTCATCTACCTTAAGGTCCATGAATGACTCTTTGACAACTTCATTACCAGTTGCAGCTGCAGCTACGACCGAAAAGGCACTATTTAAGATAGTGGGTTTTTTACTTCCATCATTCAGGATGCTCACAACAATTTTAGGACCAACATTCATCCTAAAAACTTCAGTGCTCTGAAGATCTACACATGAAAAGGGATAGTTGATGATAAGTAACAAAGAGAGGCACTATAAGAATCACAAATTGACAACAAAGTATAAGACTTGCAAAAAAGCAAAGCATGACTTGTATTTCCTCAAGTTGATTAGTGATCATAGTTGGAGTTGGCCGGGGGTGTACCGTGGAGCAATGAAGCCAAAGCATTCAAAGCGGAAATCAGATAACGATCGGGATGGTAAAGAGAAGCCTGGTGGAGGTTGGAAGAAATGGAAAGAAGCAATTCCAAAGCTCCGTTCCTTGTTGCTATTGCAGCATTGCCAGATCCTCTGTCTATGCAGAGACGATTCAACGTATCCAACAAATCAGCAATTTGGGGCAGTTGAGAGTTAGGCCAACTGGAAAAGGAGTGTTTGAGCTGATCCAGAGTATCGATAACAGGGTTGTTGGAGGTGGTAACTATGCCTGACAAGTAGAGGATAGTAAAATCAAATCAAAGAAAGTAGTGATACTAGTTTGTGAAATTGGGAATTGGAATTACCGGAGAGGTTGACGCCCTGGAGAGTGAGTGTATCGATGGCATCTTGAAGGGCTTCGGAGGCCTCCATCCCCAGCTCGTCTATGTTCTCCCTAACCATTTCATCAAATGCTTCCTGCGATATTCTTCGCGAAGTCGTTGTTTTTGCAGCTGCAAACTCCTTGTTAATCCTACCTGAAAGATGCCACATTGGTTCAACTTGTAGTGCAGAGTTACAAGTCGTCAAATAAAAATAATAAAATTAAACTGTTTAGCCGTATCTAGAGAATTGCATTATCTAGTTCTAAGACCTTAGTTGATTAAACATGAGTTGAAGCAGCGTTCAACATCATCAATCATATGAAATATCCAGCATACCATCATTTGAGTCTAGTTCCAGTGCCTTTGTAACACTTTGACCAGCAGCATCAATATCATTGAGGGCCATGTTTGCCTGCACAACCCAACAAGGATCTCATATAATGCTACTCAAAGGAGCATAACAATTACAGAAAATTGATGGAATTCATATTTGGTATGCTACAAAATATAGAAATTCGGTGAATGGAGTTAAATAAATGGATCAATCATACGAATTTCTGGGAGACGATGGCCGATTTGATGGTGGAGATTGTGGTTTGTGGACGTCGAGGTCGCCAGATTCGGCAGAAGGTGGAAGATTTGGAAGTTTCAAATGTGTAAGAGCACACTTCGATATTCCAGATCCCGTCACTTAAGTTTCAAATATTATACACACCAAAAAAGTGGAGTTTTGATGTGTAATTATGAATTTGCCCCCTCCCCCTCACCCAAAATTTGAAAGGCAGTAAAAGAGAAAATTCAGTTGGGAATAAAAATCGTTATTTCTATACATAAAAAAAACTCTTTGGTGTGTATAGTATTGTGCTTTACTTTATTTCTGGATGTGTTTGGTATGAAAATATTTACAAGCGATTATCGAACGAGTGAAAAAAATTACGATGCGTAAATCGGTAGTAACTGGTTAGAAATTCGAACCGAACAAACAAACGGTCCGGTTTATTCATAGACGATTCAACCTATCCAATAAATCATTATTTAGGGAAATTGAGAATTAGGCTAACCGGAAAGGGAGTATTTGAGTTGATCAATCGTGTCGATAACAGGGTTGTTGGAGGTGGTGATTATGCCTGACAAGTAGAGGATAGTAAAATCAAATCAAAATAAATAGTAAACAGCAGTTTGGGAATTTGGGAATTGGAATTACCAAAGAGGTCGACGCCCTAAAGAGTGAGGGTATCGATGGCAACTTGGAGGGCTCCGCAGCTTCCATTCCGAGCTCCTCTATGTTCACCCTAACCATTTCATCGAATGCTCCTTGCGATATTCTTCACGAACTCGTTGTTTTTGCTCCACTCATTCTCTTTTTTACAATTTTAAGAGACAAAGCCTCCTTTCATAATAGGGGACTGGTAGCCGCTACTCGTAGAGTGCACACTGGGTAAACCTCAAGGCGAGGCAACAGCCTACAAACCACGACTCACGCTAGCCAAGTAAATCACATTAAGTCATTTGATAAACATACTTGCTTGACATTCCAGCGCACTAAAAAAAATAGGACTTCTTTCATTCGATCCTCTCGGTTTCGCTCCGGAAAGTGAGTGTTAATTCCATCAAATTTGAAGGGGATAAATTGATAGAAATAAATGATTAGGGGTGAAATTGATAGGATAGAATTTACAGGGAACAAGTTGATAAGACGCAGAAAGTAAAGGGCAACATGAAATTAAGGCTCTACGCTACTACTTGTCCAAAATTGATACTGAATTAGGCCAATTAGGGTTCGTCAAAAAATCATCAAAAATTCTTTTGACATATTTGAAGCATTGTAAGAGTTGCAAGTCCTGCAGCGCACCATGACTGAGGTAAAGAAACTGTCTTTGGAACTTTTGATATATTTTGTAAATTCAGTCCTAAATCTTGTGTGACATAGCACTCATTTTCTTTAAAGTCAATTTGGTTGCTCAATTTTCAGCGTCCGCTAATATGTATTGATCCTTCCGTTTTGAGGGTTGTCTGAGCGGTAATACTACTATTCGCTGATTGGTTAAAATTCTATATTAATTATTTGAACTGCAGCTCAACTTGTAATCTACACATGCTATTATGCGATATGTTAGGTTTATAATCGGGTATTTTGGTATCCCCTTACGACTTCAAAATCTTTCTTTGATCAAATATGCATTACTTTGGCAATGCAACTTGATTACTTCCAAGGTATGGCTATTAGCTACTGCGTGCGCAGAATCATAACTCGATCGTGTCTCAAGTTTTTGTGTCTGAGAACCACTTTTAGGTGTTCTTACTATATACTAATTTTGTTTTGGCGTCTTCCTGATGTTGTCTGGCTTGCAGTACTGGGTAAGTCAGGGTAACAAGTGGTGTGACTTCTGCAAAATTTTCATATCGAGTAATCCTACCAGTATCAGAAACCATGAGCTTGGTCAACGCCACAAGGATGCTGTTTCCCAAAGGCTTAATAACATGCGGCAGGAGAAAGCTGCTAAAGAGAAAGAAGAGAAGGAAGCTGCCCGTGTATTTCAACAAATCGAAGCAGTAAGTTGAACTTAGTTACATAATAAACTGACACGGAAGGATAGATGAGTTTCAATTGTTTTATACCAGGACTACTTTCGCTTCACTTAAGTGTGTGAAATTATGATTGTTCACTTTTTACCATTTGAATATATTGATGTCAAATGAAATGTTTTATGTCATCTTATCTGTCTATATACAGAAGGTAAGATGCATATACTTTCAGAGTGTTCATTTTTTCTACTATAGAGAAACAAAGTCACTGTCTAGTGTTTTAATTGAGCATTAGAATTGGAGAAATGATACAAGCTCACCATCCATGTTCTTTTAATATTGAGGCTTTGTTATAACCTTCAGTTTTGTCCATAAAAATCCCTGTAAAAGCATTTCCTTACTTCAATTAGGTTGTGGTCTCGAAATTTGTTAATTCATTTAACTTCTGTTACAGTATGTTAACTTCTCAGTAATTTCTGATTAGTAACACCTATTCGATATATTTGTTTGATACATTATTGTAATTCTCTGTTTTTTGTCTATGCTCAACCAAAAACTTCTACCAGAAAGCGCAACGCAGCTATGAGAAGGATATAGCAACCTCCCGAGAGGTCAAAGATATCACCCCTACAATTCCTGGAGGTGCAAACAAAACTTCTGTGTGATCTTTGTTGATTCGTGCTTCTAGTGTTATTTATTTATTATTTTGATTAATCGTCTAACCTCTACTTCCTCGTGGCAACAGACTGGGAATATGAAAGCTCATCAGGTTATTACTATAACCAAAGTAATGGATGTTATTTTGATCCAAATTCAGGATTCTACTATACTGATTCATTAGGTAATGCCATAACAAGACTTCATCCAATGTATCACATGACATATTGTTTGTATATCTTGATGACACCCCTATCTCTCTGGGAGCAGGTAAGTGGGTGACGCGGGAAGAAGCACTTGTTGCAGTGCCTTCTGAAACCATGCAAAAGAAACCTGTTTTGAAGAAGCCATTAGTATCTGAGGCTGGTTCTGCTTCAGAAAGTAGAGTTTCTTCAAGTTCTCAATCCAGCCCTGCACCGGGGCCTGTTGTCTCCACATCACTAAATCCTGCTAGATCTGTTAAGGGGGCTCCATCCTCGCTCGCTGTTAATAAGAGAAAGAGACAGGAAGGAAAACCTAAAGCCATATCGCAGGAGGAAGCAGCTGCTCTCAAGGCCAGAGAAGCAGCTAGGAAGCGAGTTGAAGATAGAGAAAAACCATTGTTTGGTCTGTATAAACACTGATTGAACTGCCTTACAGAGGTAATTTATACATAGTCATCATTCACTTGTTAACGAACATGCAGCTTTGTCATTCCAATATGTACTTCTAATGCATAACCTCAATGGATCACTTCTTTCATATTAACTATAAGAAAATCATATATAGGACTAGGAGTAGGTAACTTTCTGAGATGCAGCTTTTGTTCTGTTAGCTATGTCAATCATATTATGTACTACGGGTAGTAAATGTGAAGAAATATAAAATATGACATGTATTAGCATCGATTGCAGGAAACGGGAGAGGAGTAGTTGCACTGGATAAAGTGAGCAGTGTAGCGACAACCATTTTAGACATGGAGAAATCTAGTATGTGATCCATCTGAATTGTACAATTGTTAGTCTTAATGACGTCCTGCGTCTTTCTTCCCCCTCAAAACGGGATGCAATAGGTTATATTTTGTTACTTGTGAGCCTTAGTCTTGAATGCAACGCTGGATTTTTAAGTTTGACCAACTACAGTATTAGAGGATTGACTTTTCAAGTCTTTGATTTAAAGTGACCTTGAATTTACAATAACATTGCCATTCTGAATATGGAAATGACCTTGCTTCTGGAAATGTATGCCCATTGTCCATTTGTCCAACAACCCAACAACTAATTATCAAGTCATCATTTTTTTTGGATGCTCAATTGAGACCCTTACAATCACCGACGGATCTACGTGTTTTCTATTAGGTGTTAGAAATTGTTACTTTTGGAGTGGTTGTTCAAAATACTTAAACGTATTGAAATATAAACATATGTTAACTTCTATATTAATTTTTTTTATATCTCGATAACTTTTCACTTTTTGAAAAAAATGACTGCTCGATTGAACTGGTGCGGACCTATACCTTAATAAATCCGCCACTGCTTACGGTCAATGCTTTGATGATGACCATTACTGTCAGACTTATGATTTTGTATACATGTCAAATATATCGGCTGCCAATTGATTGAGAAATGAGATGGCAGGATTTAGTCAGATTGCTGAGCCGAGGAGGTTGAAGATGCTGCACGTGCATGGGTACAAACAGTGAAGCTTCTTTGAAAATATGCCGTCATTTTTCGTTTTTTTTTACTTGTCATTCTAACATAATAATGAATAAATATAAAAAATGAGCAAAGAAGTTAGCCTCCATCTTTATGTAATATTGATTGATGAAACAATAAAAAATGGATTTGTAGAGTTGTATCATAGCCGTGGCAGCAACGTGGTCTCTATCCAGGCCGGGTCACCTCAAAAGAAAATTTGGACCAACAAACTTATACTATTGCTTCATTTGATGATTGCATCCACCATATTTTATTTTATTATCCCAATTTGTATGAATAATATTTGAGAGAATATATATGATGTGATGCTTTGCTGTGGGCAAAAAGGGAACTAATGAAAAGAGAACATAAAGCTTTGTTATTAGTACAATTACAGGCTTTGATCACGGTTGCTAGCTTTCAACTTAGCCAATTGCCTTTTCATAAAAATAAAAAAGATTCAAATCGTCATGTTAGTGGTTCTTATTCATCCATATTATGTAATATATGAAAGAAGTAAATTGTGAAATGCATTTTAGTTGATTACAGATAGAGCTTGATTTTTAACCATTTCAACACAAACTTCGCTCCTTATGCGATATAAAAATTAAAGAAAATCATATAGGTGTAATGAAAATATTAATATACAAATTCACATTTGTGTTTATCTTTCAATACATTTAAGTATTTACTTTAAAATTTTTGTAGTTAAAATATCTAAATTTACTTCAACAGTCTAAATCTTTAATAGTTGAACTATATATTATTTTTTCATGAGTAGATAAAAATCATTCTTGAAAAGTTGTGTTTCGTTTCTACTTTAGCATACAATAACAAGTATTGGGTAATGAGAGCGTGAGCCACCCTATAAATATAATGATGAGTCTGTCTTTATGGCATGTTCCTCAACTATGGAGGACACTTTACAAATGAATATAGAATTATAGCAACTACGTGTTTTATTTTTATTTATTACTTGCTTTTTTATGTATAAATCGAGCTTTACATTGTTCATCGATTTTGGTAATATATTGAAGCAATGATGAGCAGAATATATACTTGAGGCCAACGGCTTATTATTTAATTTATTTCTTCTAAAAATTGCTCCAAAATGCATTAGAGTTGTTGAGCTATCGCCTATACATATCTTGTTATAACGGAAGCAAATTATGATCGACTAATTAAATGAATAGTGAAGAAATAGAAATTAAGTAAAATATTAAAAGCAAAGAATAATAGATTTAACGTGGTACTCTAACAATGTGTTAGGACTAATTCACTATATGGGTTGGAACAAATTACAGATGATCGCTTGTTCCAGATGATCATTTGGATCTCAGAGAATAGAAAACAAGAAATCTATTCTGGGTGTGTTTTACTCTCATACTACAATGTATGAATAAGACTCCTATTTATAGGTAATCAGAAAAACCTAAGGAAACTGGGAGATAAAGCCCGAGCCCACAATAAACCCTATTTCCGCCAGCATACCCCAATCTTGCCCCCCGGGGGCACATCATGACGAGAGTTACCCAAACTCGGCCCCCACGGGGCACGCCCTAACGAGGGCTGCCCATAATCGACCCCCATGGGCACGCCCTGACGAGGGCTGCCCTAGATCTACCCCCCATAAGCTCAACTCAGCAACCATGGCTTCATATCTCAACAATACCGAATTCAAAGCATGTTTCAACATATCTTTATACAATTATTAGAATATTACATACACAAACAATCAACAATAGCCTTTGGGGTTGATATAATTTAATCTGTTCAAATATATATATAAATTCCTTGGAGTATAATAATAATCTCCTTTAATTGGTGGGGTGAGGGTGGCGGAGGGGATCCTAAGCTTGAAAACTATTCTCATCCACAATAATAACATACCTACCTACCGTTTAATTGTTTAAAAAGAACCACCATATATATACTTCATTTATGGTTTATGTTCACTTAACTTGAGATAGAAATGATTTTCAAGTCCGTATATTCAAGTCATAATCATCAAGCTCCTTCGAGTAATAAGCTTGCTAGTTTAACTTGTCTAGCTTGACCTATCAAATAAAACTTTATGTCAAATCAAGCTCCTCTGACAATTAAGTTCGTTTACACGTGAATAACATTATATGCGTCATGCGTGAACATACCGGAATAGTGCTTTTTAGACATGAAATTATCATTTTGCCTCCAACGAAAGTGGCGCACTTCCAAACAAGAGGGGCTAGAACAGTAATTCCATTGCTACAAACCATTATTGTGGTGTATAATAAATCAGCTCGCTTACCTTATTAGCTAGTACCACCAAATAATATGTGATTAATTTTTTGTTTATATTTTGCAAGTTGATAGTGAAGTGTTGTTGAGAATTATTATGAAGAATATGTTACAATAATAGCCCTATAATTAAAACGTGAAAGAAATGAAGAATTGAATGTGAAATGTTCGTTGTTGGAATCATGCATCCCATAAAAGTAACATATAGCTCAAAGTATCTAAATCTGAACAATTGTGAATCATTGTCTTACCGTTAATAATAGTTAATGATAACAATTAGTGAAAAAAAGACAAATTTAGAACAACACTTGGCTCATTGGGTGGCGACATTAGTCAAATCTTGTTACTTACTAGTATTATTTTCATTCAACTCTAATTAATTAAAATAAGACAATAGTACATAATCCTAAGCCTAACTATCTACCTCACACTCCCTTTCATAATGTTTGATTACAAATAAAATGCAATTTTAAGACAATAAGATATTTATTGTTGAAATTTAAAAAGATAATGGAACATGCATAAGAGTCAACGAGAAGCCAGGACACCAAATGTGAATTTTATTACAAGGACACACAAATAAGAAACAATTATTACTAGTATATTTGAAAAGAGATTATTAGTCAAGAAAAGTGTAATTACACATGTGAATGTGATGATTAATTTTGGTGAGTAAAAGTCGTGAGTCGTCGTCATCGACGAGTATTGGAGATGTTCGGTTGAAAGCCCAAGCAACCCAAGAGGCCTTGTTTGTATGGCAAGAATGTCTTCCTCTTCATCTCCTCCGAAACCGCCCTGTTTATCGTGTAATGCAGTTCATGAGCTGAAATGCCTCTGCTTCTTCTTCTTGAAGATAATACACTACTACTGTCATTCGACCTGAAGCTCATATTCTTCGAATCATCCTCATCTTCTTCGCTAATATTGTTACTATTATTATTGTTGTTGTTTTTCTTTAGAACTGTGTACTTGTTTAACTGAGCTTTACTTGTTTGTCTCCCTTCTGATGCACTCCTGAACAACAACAAATCCTTAATCTTCCATTTCTTGTACCATGATGACGAAGAGGAAGAAGAAGAAGAGGTTGATGTTTTGTCCGTCTTCTGTTCTTGCTCTGTTTCTTGATCGAATAACAAGTCCGACACTCTGAAAGGCGAGAGTGATCGTGTTTTGTTATGCCTTGAAGATGAAGGAGTAGTAGTAGTAGTGATGTTTCCCCGTTCTCTTCCTCGTTCAAGGTTTCCAACCATTTGTGATTGTTCCAGGCGGCTTTGCGTGTTCTTGAATGCTTCTGATGCAAAAGGATAATCCAACTCTCTCCATGCTTTCTTGGGGGACCAAGGTGGGGGTTTCAAAGCCTTGATTTTTCCCCCATCGAAAAGCTCATCTGCAGGTAGGTAAAGGTGTTTGTCAAGGTGCCCACTGAAATCGAAAGCAAAATCAGCCGCGCCATTTTCATGAGTTTCGGGGGAGAAGGAGATGCGTGTGGGGCTGCTTGGGGCGCTGAAGAAGGGTGTGTGTGCGCCTACTCTTGGTGGGCTTGAAGGTGCACTCATGTATGGAGTTGTACATGAAGACGAACTATCGAAGTTGAATTCATTTGCCGGAGAAGGTGCCATCACCGCCGTCTCCATGCTGGCTGCTCAGTCGTCGCCGGTGGCTGCAGCCTTGAGGAATTCAATGGATATGTAAAGTGGTTTATTATATACAAGTACTATTGATAGAGTGGGAATAGGTGGGAAAATAAGGTGGAGTGAGGCTATCATATATAAAGTTGGAGGGGCGGGGATATTAATAAGACTTATTTGTATTTAGGCACCTGAACTATTAGTATCTTTTCAAATAGGTATTTGAACTGTTTTTTGTTGCAAATAGGCACCTGAACACCTGAACTTCTGACTTTTTGGCTTTTTCAACATTTTTTAAACGTTTTTAATAATTTTATAAGGGTACATTAGTCAAGCCACCTTATAAACTAACCAAACCCACCAACCCAACCTCAAATTCAAACAACTACAACTCAACAAACATACTTGTGGATGAAAGTGATTTGTCTTTGTGAAAGTTTGAGCAACTGCAACTAGAGTTGTATACACTTCAAAAAGAGAAGAGTGAGCGTCTAAATCTAGTTAATGACCATCTCAATGTGTTGCATTCATTGTGCTTGGTACTGGGTGTTGATTTCAATCAAACATTTGGTGAAATCCACCCTAGTTTAATAGGAGAAACATCAGAAACCAAAAATATCTACAAGAAGACCATTGAACAGTTGGAGGTTGCCATACACAGACTACGGGAAAGCAAAGTGCAACGAATACAGCGGATGCAAGATCTTGCCACCACAATGTTGGAGCTCTGGAATCTGATGGATACGCCCATTAAAGAGCAACAGACATTTGTCACTTGCAATATTGTTGCTTTAGAACATGAGATAACAGAACCCAACATGCTTTCTAATGAATTCATAAATTATGTTGAAACAGAAGTATCAAGATTGGAAGAACTTAAATCAAGCAAAATGAAGGAACTTAGTTTTGAAGCAGTTTCAATATGACTAACTTGTCATTGAGTTAAGCATTATTAAATTATTTGAAATGTTAAAAAATACTGAAAAAGCCAAAAAGTCGAAAGTTCAGGTGCTCAAACAGTTCAAGTGCCTATTTGCAAAGATACTAGTAGTTCAGGTGCCTAGATGCAAAAAAGCCTACTAAGAAAATGGCTTATTTTCATTTTGGACCCTGAACTATGACAAAAGTTTCATTTTCGACCCTGATACTTGTTGGGATTTTATACATGTTTTGCATATCAAATTATACAAAAACGTATAAACGATCGAATACAAAGTTCTAAATTCACATTTAACTACGAGTTTCGAGTATACCTCTTCGAGCGTGATCGAGTGCGTAGCGGAAGAGCAACGTCCGTTCCTCTCTCTAGTTAGTCCACACCAATGCGTGATTGATTCCTCCCTTGAAGCAACTAGAGCTTGAAGCGTATATGTCAAGAATGAACCAAGAGAAAAACGATTTCTTCTCTTGGTTTGTGTGTATATTTTCGGCCAAAAACTAGAGGAAGGAGGGAGTATTTTTCTTTTTCTGTTTTTTTTTTTTTGTCTTACAAAGTGTACAAAAAAGGATGAAAAACATTGTCATCAAATGTGGTCTTAATATGGTGTTAATCACATTAACATCCATATGTAACCTCCCCTTTTTTCAAGCTCCCATTCAAGACTAGCATTAGTGCATTTGAATTCAAAAAGTCAAATGCATTCTTATGCATCATTTTTGGACGGTTAATGGGGTGGAAATTCCACTTTGGAATTTCCTCCCCTTTATTCTTTGACGTTTACACTTTTAACCCGGAAGTTTCAATCGTATTGAAAATCAAGCGCATTGTTTGTGTGTGACCTTCTAGGATCGAAATAACATTAGTCATATGTTAATAAAATATCGACAAGTATTTTACTATCATATAAATCATGAGCGGGTCCTAGTAAAACCATCAAGACCCCTAATGTATTTCGAATTCATTCCCAGCTCGTATATTATTGTCAAACAAATAATATACGTATGAACTTAACCTTAAATAAGTAATCACTTCGAACAATCAAATTGTTCAATGGGCACTAATTATGACGTGTCAAACATCTCATAATTCCAACACTCCCACTTGCCCTTGGACGATTACTTGTGAAGTGATTCTTTCGCATCGCGATTCTCACAGTCAAGCTATGGTAAGATATGTGTCACCATACTCTTGCACCTGTACTGTCTCGGATACATAGAATTAATGTGATACCCAGTACTGCTACTGGAGATGGCCATCTTAATCACCATTAATCTACCGAGATTTTATGAATCAATCGACATAACCGATTTGTGCGAATCCCCTCTGATGTACAACCAATGTACCAACATGTTCCAAGTATGCCCAACATATGCCTTTATAGCCTCCCTTCTACAGGAGACGATTTACATAGTCAAGACACGCAAGTCTCATGCTAACGCATTCCTGCCATACAGGTCTAAGAATCACCATTTAACATAAGTTCGATGAGAAACACTTAGGACACAGATATGTCATCTTCTAAGTTCTCATGGCGGTCGAATCCAGTATCATAGCTTGGACTAGTTCCAAGATATATACCCATGTACATGACTAGAGTACACTTACTCCCTTTCTTGTCTAAGAAACGTGACCAAGACAATCATGTGCATGCTGATCATTACAATGTTCGATTCCAATCAGTGAACATTTGATCAGAGATAAGTTATCCCCTTGCTTCTAGGCTTAGTAGAGGGTTTCTCATTTGGGATCCTCAACCCCAAAGACCTCTCTAGAAGCCATGGATAACAATGGAATCAAAATAAAGATATATGTATGAAAGACAGTAAAACTGAAAATAAACATACATATATTTGAATCAATTATTCAACATAATCTTATCAGGACTAAACTATGACAAAATACAGACAATACAACTCCCACTAAACCTAACGCCATTCAAGCATATATCTAAGTCCTGCACCAGATACGTGCTTGTCATGTTTGCTCTGAGGCAAAGGTTTGGTCAATGGGTCGGCCAGGTTATCGTCTGTATGTATCTTGCATACACTCACATCGCCTCGTTCCGTGATGTCACGAATGATGTGATACTTTCTGAGCACATGCTTGGAGCGGTGATGTGATCTTGGTTCCTTGGCTTGAGCAATTGCACCAGTGTTATCACAGTATAACACTACTGGCTCGTCAATGCTAGGTACAACACCAAGCTCACTCACAAACTTCTTGATCCAGCATGCTTCCTTTGCAGCTTCAGATGCTGCAACATATTCTGCCTCTGTCGTAGAATCAGCCACAGTGCCTTGCTTGCTACTGCACCAAGACACTGCGCCACCATTGATGCAAAACACATAACCAGACTGAGATCTAGAATCATCTTTGTCGGTTTGAAAGCTCGCATCGGTGTAGCCTACAACCTGTAACTCTTTATCTCCCCCATAGACAAGACACATGTCTTTAGTATTTCTCAAATACTTAAGAACGGCCTTTACGGCCTTCCAGTGCTCTTGTCCTGGACACGATTGATAACGACTTGTTACACTCAAAGCGTAAGAAACGTCAGGTCGTGTACAAAGCATGGCATACATGATAGATCCTATGGCTGAGGCATAAGGGATCTTGTTCATCTTCTCTATTTCGATGCTGTCTGTGGGACTGTCAGCACGACTAATAGAAATGCCATGTCTCATAGGGAGATTACCTTTCTTGGAATTTTCCATATGGAATCTAAGTAATACCTTATCAATATAAGTGTTTTGACTCAGTCCAATGAGTCTCTTAGATCGTTCCCTATGGATCTTAATTCCAAGAATGTACTGAGCCTCTCCTAGGTCTTTCATAGAGAAACATTTGCACAACCATGCCTTGACTGATTCAAGCATGGGTATGTCGTTTCCTATGAGAAGAATGTCGTCTACATATAGCACGACAAATGCAATGTTGCTCCCACTAACCTTCTTGTATACACAAGAATCTTCTTCACATCGAATGAATCCAAACTCTTTGATTGATTCATTGAAGCGAAGATTCCAACTCCTAGATGCTTGCTTCAGACCATAAATAGATCTTTGAAGTTTGCATACTTTCTTAGGCTCTTTCGAGCTTGTGAATCCAGGAGGTTGTGTCATGTACACATCCTCTTCTAGTTTCCCGTTAAGGAAAGCTGTCTTCACATCCATTTGCCAAATTTCATAATCGTAGTATGCGGCAATGGCTAAGATAATCCGAATGGATTTAAACTTAACGACTGGAGAAAAAGTTTCATCATAGTCGATACCATGAATCTGTTTGAAACCTTTACCCACAAGTCGAGCCTTATAAACATGGACATTTCCATCTTTATCAAGCTTTCGTTTAAATACCCATTTGCATTCGATGGGTCTATCACCCCTCGGAAAATCAATCAATGTCCATACTTTATTATGGTACATTGATTCCATCTCGGATTGCATGGCTAGGAGCCATTCATCAGCATCAGGTTGTTTCATGGCTTCCTCATAAGTTGAGGGTTCCCCGCTTTCAATCAGGAAAAATTCCCCATACCATCTATCGGGTTCCTGACGGGACCTTTCGGATCTCCGAGGGATGTTTTGAGTATCAGCAGGCTCGTCTACGGTTTCCCGTGGATCGAGTTGAACCTCTTCTTCATAAGAAGGGTCCACCTCCTGAGGTGATTCAGCTAAGGTACTAGTACCTGCTACATCACCCTCTTGAACAATTTCAAGAGTCTCATTACTCTTATATCTCTTTGTAATGTATTGTTTCTCAAGGAAAGTTCCATTACGAGCCACGAAAATCTTATTTTCGGGTTTGAGATAAAAGTAATATCCCTTGGTTTCCTTAGGATAACCAATGAAGTAACACTTGTCGGATTTAGGTCCAAGCTTATCTTTGTTAACTTTCTTAACATAGGCCTCGGATCCCCAAATCCTCAAGTACCCTAGTTTGGGAAGAGTCCCAAACCACATCTCATGTGGGGTCTTAGGTGCTGATTTGGTTGGACATTTGTTTAGTGTGGAAGCGGCAGTTTCCAATGCATAACCCCAAAAACTAGTTGGGAGTTCTGATGTGCTCATCATTGATCGAACCATATCTAATAAGGTTCGATTTCTCCTTTCGGAGACACCATTGTGTTGTGGTGTACCAGCAGGTGTGAGTTGTGATACAATACCACATTCTCTTAGGTGTTGCAAGAAGTCATGGCTCAAGTATTCTCCTCCCCTGTCGGAGCGAAGAATCTTGATTGTCCTGCCGAGTTGCTTTTCTACTTCTTTCTGAAATTCTTTGAACTTTTCAAAGGCTTCACTCTTATGTTTCAACAGATATACGTAACCATATCTGCTGAAGTCATCGGTGAAGGTAATGAAGTATGGAAAACCTCCTCTAGCGGGCGTGTTCATTGGGCCACATATATCAGTATGTATGATTCCCAATAAATCACTTGCCCTTTCACTCGTACCAGTGAAAGGTGACTTGGTCATCTTTCCTAAAAGACATGACTCGCATTTGTCATAAGATTCAAAACCAGATGACGTAAGAATTCCATTGTCATGGAGCTCTTTAATGCGTTTGTCACTTATATGACCGAGTCTGCAATGCCATAAGTATGTCGGGTTCAAGTCATTGGGCTTGTTCCTTTTCATACTGATGTTATAAGTTTCTACACTTGTTTCCAAGATATAGAGACCACTCTGCAGGGATGCAGTACAATAAACATTTCCATTTTTAGAGATAAAACAACCACTTTTATCAATAGTAACGGAAAAACCATCCAAATTTAATAAGGAAATTGATATAATGTTCCTACATAAAGTAGGAACATAGAATACATTATTCAAAACAATACAATATCCAGATGGTAAATTTAAAGACAGTGTTCCTACAGCAAGAGCTACAACTTTTGCACCATTGCCTACTCGTAGGTCCACTTCATCCCTTGTGAGCTTCCTTCTATTCTGCAGGTGCTGCATATTTCGACAAATATGAGTACCACATCCAGTGTCTAACACCCAAGAATTAGAATCAGAAGGTAAATCAGTTATAACATGAATACCTGTTGGCGGAGTAGTAGTGGTCAAACCACTCTTCTTGTCTGCCAGGTACTTCTTGCAGTTTCTCTTCCAATGGCCAATTATTCCGCAATAATGACACTTGTCTTCCCTTTTGGCATCCTTCTTGGATGCCTTTTGAGTAGGAGCTGTCGCACGGGGGGCAACCTTAGTCTTGCCTTTGGCACCTTTCTTCCTCTTGAACTGTTTCTTGTTCTGAATGGTCAGAACAGAGGAAGAAGTGCCTTTTGCCTTCTTAATGTTTTGTTCAGCATTGTTGATCATACCATGCAGTTCAGACAACGTCTTGTCATATTGGTGCATGTTAAAGTTCAACACAAAACCACTGAAGGAATCAGGCAGCGACCTAAGAATGATATCCACAGACATCTCCTTAGAGACGGGTGCCCCCAATGAGGCCAGTCTTTCGACCAGCCCTATCATCTTGATGACATGGGGACTTGCTGGCTGTCCATTGCCTAGCTTACAGTCAACAAGAGCACAAACAGTATCGTATCTCTCATTGCGTGCCTCCCGCTGGAACAAATTTTCCAGCTGGCGGTACATATCGTAAGCGTTGACCTCTTCGAATTGAATCTGAAGATTCGATTCCATGTTGGCCAACATTAAGCACTGGACATCTGTAGCATCATTCATGTGCTGTTCATAGACATAATACTCATTCTCATCGGTGGGAACGACCTCAGGAAGTTTGGTGGTGAGCACATAATCTGTTCTCTCAGACTTGAGAATAATTCTCAAGTTGCGAGCCCAGTCATGGAAATTAGCACCATTAAGTTTGCATTTCTCCAAAGCGGAGCGGAGAGACTTAGAGTTTTTATCGTTCGTAGACATGATAACTACAGCGGTAAAAGGCGAATAAATAACTCAGATAAGCATGTCATAGTGATAATTCAAAATATCAAAATATTTGAACTCATACAATGTGTTCATAATCCTACTAAAATACACAATGTATCCGAGAACTCAGATAATTAATAATCGAACGGCAGCACGCAACATTTCGACTACCAATCATGTGAGTAGGTGAATGATCACCATTTATGCCGGGCATAATTCTCGGTGTCACCAAAAATCTTACAAGATTGCATTGGTGACAACTTTTGCCAACAGGCCCAAATCTGATTATGGGAATCACTGTTCAAGTAACCTGAGCCTACTGACGAAAGTCAGAATGAACAATCGAAGCCCGATTCTGAATCGGAAATCATTCGATTATTCCATCGGGATCAAGTCATAGGACATGTCATGTCTGCCAATCTGGCAGGTCCATGCATACGTATGTCTTATTCCGACTTTAGGGTCAGGTATGGCAAATTACTTGACTTAAGGTAGGATTAGTTATAAATATATAATCATGATCATACATGCATATATACATTCACTCAAGCAAGAATATATATCATATGAGCATGAAAATTAAGAATTATAACGCAAATAAATGGGATTAGTGATATGATCTAAAAACCGAAAAGAAAACTAGACTTAATTCTAAACTAAGTCTTCAGTCCTCCTTCAGTTCCTTCGGTGGCTTCGTCTTCTATTGATTACAATCACACGTGGTGATAAATAATTGACACGCAGGTCAATGTAATAAATAATAAAATAAAAGTGACACAAGTCGTCATAAAATAGCACGCAGGCTATATTTCTTTTTGACACAAGTCGTCATATAAAAGACAGTACGCAGACTGTATTTCAAAAACCAGATCATATCACTTATCCCAACATTCATTCACAATGAAAATAAAACATCCAATATATCAAAATATATATAATACATGAATTAAGTCAATTAAAACATGTAAGGATGTCAAATAAGGTACACACAATTATAACACATATATGTAATAAATTGTACATCAAATGTAACAACCAAATCAATAACTCATAGGTTTTACATAATTAAATAAGGCCTTTAATTTTAATTAATAAGCATTTAGTATTATTTATAACCAATATAAATAAAATTAACAACTAATCATATTAGTGCTATTAATTAAAATATTGTAACATTAAAATCTAATCAAATTATCATACAAGTTATAATAATTTAATTAATTTTCTTCTGACAATCAAAAGTCAAAATACTAGAATAGCCAAAATATTCACAATAATTAATAAAACAAAATCCAAAACAATTTTAGGACCATTTTAATTATGTGAACAGTCGTGA
The DNA here is from genome assembly GCA_003412495.2 of Echium plantagineum. Taxonomy (NCBI): domain Eukaryota; kingdom Viridiplantae; phylum Streptophyta; class Magnoliopsida; order Boraginales; family Boraginaceae; genus Echium; species Echium plantagineum. Next base: position 70,118 of record QFAX02000306.1, read on the forward strand.
ACAGTGTTTCGTGAACAGTGAAATCGGAATCACTGTTCATCCGAAAAACACTGTTCATCCGAATAGTGTTCCGAACTTTTCGGATGAACACATGGCTATTCAAAAATCATTTTCGAGCACTTAATAAATCCAAATAAATCCAGAAAAATTACAGTAGACTCGAAAATCATTCTAGTATTTGATTTATATTTTTTCAGAATTTTAGAAAAATATATACAGCCGTTAAAACACTGTTCAACCGAATGGTATATCAAATCCGTTCGGGTGAACATATGACTGTTCAAATGTCAATTTCGAGCACTTAAGAAATCCAAAAAATTCCAGAAAAATTTCAGTAAACTCGAAATTGACTCTAATATTTTATTTATATTTTTCCAGAATTTTATAAAAATATATACAGCCTTTAAAACTGTTCAAACGAAGGGTATATCAAATCCGTTCGAATGAACATATGGCTGTTTCAAACATTTATTTCGAGCACTTAACAAATCGAAACAATTCCAGAAAAATTACAGTAAACTCGAAATTCAATGTACTGTTTGAATAATATTTTTCCAGAATTCTATAAAAATATATACAGCACTTAAAACTGTTCAAACGAAAGGTATGTCAAATCCGTTCGGATGAACATATGGCTGTTTCAAACATTTATTTCGAGCACTTAACAAATCGAAACAATTCCAGAAAAATTACAGTGGTCTCGAAATTTTGTCTACTGTTCGAAACATATTTTTACAGAATTTTAGAAAAATATTTAAAGGCCTTAACAATTACATAATTGCACAATACACATAATGCACAACAACCTTAATTGATGATATCAAAACATACACATATGATATTATAATTCATGAAATCAAATTTCAAGACATTTAAAGTGAATTAGAACATATGTACCGGGCTCTGATACCACTGTTGGGATTTTATACATGTTTTGCATATCAAATTATACAAAAACGTATAAACGATCGAATACAAAGTTCTAAATTCACATTTAACTACGAGTTTCGAGTATACCTCTTCGAGCGTGATCGAGTGCGTAGCGGAAGAGCAACGTCCGTTCCTCTCTCTAGTTAGTCCACACCAATGCGTGATTGATTCCTCCCTTGAAGCAACTAGAGCTTGAAGCGTATATGTCAAGAATGAACCAAGAGAAAAACGATTTCTTCTCTTGGTTTGTGTGTATATTTTCGGCCAAAAACTAGAGGAAGGAGGGAGTATTTTTCTTTTTCTGTTTTTTTTTTTTTTGTCTTACAAAGTGTACAAAAAAGGATGAAAAACATTGTCATCAAATGTGGTCTTAATATGGTGTTAATCACATTAACATCCATATGTAACCTCCCCTTTTTTCAAGCTCCCATTCAAGACTAGCATTAGTGCATTTGAATTCAAAAAGTCAAATGCATTCTTATGCATCATTTTTGGACGGTTAATGGGGTGGAAATTCCACTTTGGAATTTCCTCCCCTTTATTCTTTGACGTTTACACTTTTAACCCGGAAGTTTCAATCGTATTGAAAATCAAGCGCATTGTTTGTGTGTGACCTTCTAGGATCGAAATAACATTAGTCATATGTTAATAAAATATCGACAAGTATTTTACTATCATATAAATCATGAGCGGGTCCTAGTAAAACCATCAAGACCCCTAATGTATTTCGAATTCATTCCCAGCTCGTATATTATTGTCAAACAAATAATATACGTATGAACTTAACCTTAAATAAGTAATCACTTCGAACAATCAAATTGTTCAATGGGCACTAATTATGACGTGTCAAACATCTCATAATTCCAACAATACTATCCTAAGACTCAAGTTGCACCCTATACTTCGGTTTATCTCATTTTGCACCCTAAAACGCCAATTTCAGATTTCATTTCCTTTTGAAAGAAGGGCAAACTCGGAATATTACATACATTAAATTTTGGGGGTCCTTTTTACAAATAATTAAACTTGTAAATTGAAAATCAACCCCACACTTTATCTTCTTCATCAATCATGACCCCTCCCCCACCCCACCCTTCATCTTCTTCATCAAAATGTCAACCTAACCAAAAATTGCCCTTCATCTTCCTCACCATACAAACAATGCATCAACTCTTCAAAAGCTTAGGGTTCTAAGACTCATCAAACCAACAAAAGATTCAACTTTTAGCATAAATTATCAAACCAATTTTCAATTGCATAAACATTTCTCATAAATTCATCAAACCAACAATAAAGATCCAAAATCTTTGTTGTACAAGCTAACAATAAAGAAGAAGAAGGGATGGTCACAAGTTTGCAGGGGGGCTGGTCGCGATTTTCAGGGGGGTGGGTTGGTCGCGATTTTCAGGGGTGAGGTTGGTCACGATTTTCAAGGAGGGAGGGAGGGTGGGTTTTGGTCGCAATTTTCAGGGAGGGGGGATGATTGTGGTGGTTGATCGGTTGTGGTGGTGGGTTATGAGGTTTTAGTGGTGATGGTGGTGTTGGTGTTGAGTGTGGATAGTGAAGGTAAGGAAAGAAGAAGAAGAAGAAGAAGAAGAAGAAGAAGAGAATTATTTTAATTTTGAATTTTAATATTATCAAAAAGTGTCCAAAAAATTAATAAACTTATTATTCCAAGTTTGTCCTTGTTTCTACATTAGTTTAGGGGCTAATATTATGTTTTAGGGTGCAAAATGAAACAAACCGTTGTATAGGGTGTAACTTGAGTCTTAAGAATAGTATCAAGATCCAAAATGAAACTTTTGTCATAGTTCATGGTCCAAAATGAAAATAAGCCTAATAATATCCAGAATATAATATTGACGTTTATATGATTTCGTACTATATTCAATAGTGTAGAAGCAGTCACATTAATATTCCCATAAATTTTAATTATTATTAGTTGATCACCTATGTCCTTATGCGCTACGGCCTATATTCAATATCTAGTTAAGTTGTACTAAATTTCTGGTCCGTTTATCCACCCGGTAAGATAACGGTCAGGGAACGGGTATAAATAATTAACCGGCATCCGATAAGTTACTCGGTAAAGTACCCGATAAAGTATCCAGTAACATGTTCGATGTTTAGTTTTAGATATTATATTATTCATTTTGGATTTTTTTTGAAGGGCTTTTTCATTATATGCGTTCTTTATCGGATATACCCGGCACGGTCGAGACCGGTATCCACTGGATAAGTTATCGCAACGGTATTGGTACAAAAAATACATCCGATAAGGTTAACAGTCTGGACCGGTAACCTATCGGTCCGGTTTCCAGGAGAGTGGATACCCGGACCGGACCAAATCGGTAACAACACACAAGGGGGGGGGGGTGAACATTACATATTAGGTGAATAGATGTGGGGAGATGGATAATTTTATATATTTTCAAAAAGGTCCCGATGTATTTTGTTTACTAAAATGTATACCGAAAGTCTTATCAATGTTAAATTTCAATTTTGCCCTTTAATGAACCTAAAATCCCTCAAATTTAAGTTGAAAAGTGGACGAAATCTCTAAAATGAGTGTTTGAAATAGTTGAAGAGACAAAGTGATCGATTTAGATAATTGAGGAATAAACTGACCGGTTGTTCGAAGTTCGGTAGAAGTACAAGTGGTAGTATAGAGAAGTCTGTAATACCCCAGGTGTAGAAATTGGGTGCCTGAAACGCGGGACAGAGGTGAATCTAAGAACGCCATGCCCATGGTCATGGATGATGATGAAGAAGAACACATCAACTCTTACTCAACTAAACTAAAACTCAATTCTTCTACCAAGGTAAACTACATATCTCTTCTCTTCAAGTCTTCATTCTGCCTTCGATTTAACCTATTCATTACTTCACTTGTAGAATACCAAGAAAAAGAAGAAGCTTTCTGTTTCTCATACCAAGGACCAAATCAACCCTAAATCTCTTAAATCTAAGGAAAACCATGTGAGCTTTTATTTTCGATTAACTATCTTTTGATTTTGGGGTTTCGATTATTTGATATTGCTTTCGTAGATTTAACTTGCATTGCTCCAACTACTACCCTTGTTGTTTGTTTAGTGTTACTAGCTTCTAAAGATTCTTAATTTACTCTCTTTAGCCCAAGATCCTTCGCTTTCTCTTATCTCAACCCTTCGTTTATTGCAATATACATCTTTGGCAGCTCATATTTGGCCACCCCGCCAGTGTTTTTGACCTTGGGACTTCATTATTGTTTTTATCTCGATGCCAACGATAGGCACTTATCATTTCATATTGGGTTAATGGCATGAAAGATCACTCAAAGATACTAATATTTCCTAGTCGATCATCCTATTATTAAATGGACCACCTTCGATCACTGAACTGCATTTTTTTGGGCAAACTTGGTCACTGGGCCGTTTTGAAAGATTTTGGGTGCATTTTGTAAGTTTTTAGCAAGGGTGATTTTGTCCGTTCATATTTATAGACATTTAATCACCGTTTTTAAAACTTTTTTTAATTTTTTTTTTAAATTTTTTTAAATTTTTTTTAAATTTTTTTTTTAGTTTTTTTTAAAACTTTTTTAAATTTTTTAAATTTTTCTTTTTATTTTTTATAATATTTATTTTTATTTTTTTTTGAACTTTTGTTTAATTTTTAAAAATTAAAATTTAAAAAAAAATCAAAAAAAATTTTAAAACAAAATTTTAAAAAAACTGAAAAAAAATAAAATTCTTTTTTTAAAAAAAGTAAAAAAAAAAATTAAAAAAAAGTTTAAAAAACGAGGATTAAATGTCTATAAATATGAACGGACAAAATTACCCTTGCTAAAAACTTACAAAATGCACCCAAAATCTTTCAAAACGGCCCAGTGACCAAGTTTGCCCAAAAAAATGCAGTTCAGTGATCGAAGGTGGTCCATTTAATAATAGGGTGATCGACTAGGAAATATTAGTATCTTTGAGTGATCTTTCATGCCATTAACCCTTTCATATTTGTTTCTAAAATCTCATGTTTGCACCTAATTTTCTTGATCCGCATCTTTAAATTGTATGCTTAACCTTCTCTGGACTTCCTGCTAGATTTAAACGTGACTCGTTGTTTTTTTCTATCACATGAAATGTTTTTAATTTGAATTTGTGTGACAGTAATGGAATCCATTGGCCTAAATAATCGTAAGATGATCTATATTGGTTATGTTATCACCGACTAACCTATACGCTTTTGTCTGGTGTATGCATTGTGATCTGACATTGATCAAGGGAATGTAATGATATTAGTTTCTTCTTTTCTTTTCATTTTTGAATAGGTTAGCTCAGAAAAGCCTACAAAGTCAAAGGGGTATGCGCCTTATTGTATTACCTATACCACCATCTGCTTCCTTTCTTTCAAAAGCGAGTTGTAACTCATTCGTAGATGATTTTGTGGGCCATCTTAATTTACAGAAGCAAGAGAAAGAGGACTAGTATGAATGATGTATATGATGATATAGAAGCCAAGTTTTCTGTTATGGAGCGAACAGAGAGAGTGCTGTCTAGTCTGTCGGAAGAAGTTCCCACTTTCATAAAGTGCATGCTTCCTTCAAATGTATCCTACAGCTTTTGGATGGTAAGCTTGAAATTGATATTGCTTTGACATATGAAGCTTGAAGATTGCTGCGTTAAGATGAATTTCTCATCTTCATGACAGATTCTTCCGATAAGGTTCTGCAAATTGTACTTGCCTAGTCATGACACCACTATTACATTGGTCAATGAATGGGGAAATGAATACGAAACAACATATCTGATGGACCGGCACGGGTTGAGTGCTGGCTGGAGAGGTTTCTCGATGTCCCACCGATTACTTTAAGGGAGACATTCTAGTTTTTCAGTTGATTGAACCTTGCAAATTTAAGGTAATTGCTTCAAGAATCATTAGCATTGTTTACTTCTCGTATGTTCAGCATTTCTCCATTCATTTATGAAATAGTAAATCTTTTTAGCAATCCATTCATTTCTGAAATAGTAAATCTTTTTAGCATTCTTTGCTTCTCTTATGCTCATGTTATTTTACTCAGTCCAACCCAGATCAAAGCACAGAATTGTATCTAAATAAAACAACATAGGTGATGAGACCCTCAGTAATTGCTTAATGCTGCCTGCAAAATATCTCCTGTCTATTGAAAGTCTGGTAATAGTTTTTTTAATCCAATTATTGATAATGATACTCCACTTATGGATAATGATACTCCACTTTTAGTGTTAGAGTGGATTCGAAATAACAAAGAATTGAAGTGTCATTTTAAAAAACTGGAAGGAAAAATCATTATTTGGTTGCCAAATTTTTGATCTTTTTTCAGCAGCATCAGTTTCATAATCATTTGAATAGAAGCCCGGGAGAAGTTGCTTGTTTAAATCTCTGGACTTTAAAATGAGATGATAGTAATTTAACATGTCTTTAGGTGCACGTGGTTAGAGTGAATGGAGTAGATGTTGTTGATGCAGCTCTTTGCCTCATGAACATAGATGCTTGTCGGGGAAATGCAGAATCTGGTAGCACTGCTCTTTCACTAGCCTGTACTCTGTAGCCCCTAATTGTTGCAACTTTCTTTAGCTGATCTGAATTTTGCCCATGAAAAGCAGATCTCGTCCACGTCAAGGATAACAAGAAACGTAAAAGAGCAAGGAAGTATGCAGACTGTTTTCAGCTTGATGTTTCGAAAGCTCGACAGAATATTCAGAAAGCTGACACTAAGAGGACGACTTCTGACAGTTTACAAGTAACAGAGCAGTCTGAAATCGATATTAATGGTTCTGATTCTGAAGAATTGGAAGGTACTTCCTCCACTGTTAAATATTTTATTGTTTAGAACAAAATTGTTGTTTTTATTTACTTCATTAAATAGGATTCCGATGATACTTTTAAGTTTTTAACTATTTTTTCATTTTTTGTCCTTCTAAGGTTTATGTTCTTAGTGTCAACTGTAATGTTTACCTTCAACTAATTGAAGGCAAAAGAGGAAATGGGTCATAATTCCTTACTAGAGTACTTTCCTCTCAGCATTATAGTATTTTGAGACAGATGGAGTATAAAGTGGTGATTGCATGTCCTTATGTGTCTGAGATCTTGAAACTCTAATTCGAAGGGATGACATGTTTGCAGGATCCGAAATTAGTAATATTATCCAAGATAATGGCATCTGCTGCTCTGGAAGTTTGTTCTTACATGAGCATCCGCCTGAGTGCGTTGCTTGTAGATAGAAGAGCTGGAAGAGGCAATCGATGTTTAGGTAATCTGTCCTAGAACTTGATGATGCGGAGAAACATTAGGAAGTCTTTTGAAGAGAGGTTACTTGTGATTAAAGAAGCAAGTGGTGTTTCATTAGGAAGGTGGCGCAGTGAGCCAGTGATCCTCGGTTGCAATGGACGAGAAGTATGTATAGTATGTGGAATGTTATCAACATAGTTTAACTCCAAATTTGCAGATCACATGTGACATATACAATCTTAGTATATATACATATGAAGTGAATCAACTATCCCCCATATTCAAATGAAGTGAAATACTAGTAGAAGCTTTTTCTATAACAATTACAAGTAGTGAATTCTTACTGATGTGACACTCTACGCCTCTACGGGCATAGTTTTCCATTATTTATGACCGTCTAAATTTGCTCCATTTAAAATCGCTAAGTCTTTGTGTGTATGTGCATATTCTTCCTGTGTTGGTGTGTGATTGTGTAGCTTAAAAGTAAAGGAGGGCCAAAATGTTGCCCTCGTAAACTATATATGATGGCTCTTGGACTGGGTAAAATGGTTATATGTCTCCATCATTCTAATAATCCAGTGAGATTCATCGATTATGTTGCCTCATCACCTCAGGAATTTCTAAGTAGTGACTAGTGATAATTTTTCCAGGCCCAGAATCCTAATGTATACGTCCACAAGATTCACATGGATTAATTCCAACTCCGTAATTTTAATTTGAGCGCGCCAAAGCTTACTCATTTGATCTAGATGAGTTACAAACAAAATTTAGTTTATTAAATCAAGTAGTAAATTGAATCGCCAATATATAATTAAATTTTATTACTAGTATGTATATTAATAATCTAAGAAGCGCACATGCAAACCGGGTCGGTTAGCTATTGAGCCCGAAGAATAGCACGAGGCTTGGATGAAAAAGCCACACAGATGAACTTAAAGCGTGTGCCAGTAACCATATTGAGTGATAGTATTAGCAACTCTCTCTCTCTCTCTCTCTCGACTGAATTAGAAAATGACGAACGAATCCTCAACTGCAATCTTCTTCTTGGTCGTCTTCTTCTTCTTCACTCTGCTTCCATTGAATTTGAGTGCAGGTCTCAAGGTATGAGTAGAATGGAATTAAAAAATATAAAGTACGTAGTTGAATAATAATACTAAAAAAGTGCATGAATATTCAGCAAGGAGAGGTATGCGTGGCGAACAAAGCATGTGAAGCAGGACTACACTGTGAGTCATGCGTCGCCCACGTCGGACTCCGCCCCCGCTGTACTCGCTATCAGCCTCTTCATCCTTTCTCCAAGGCACCTTCCCATTTTTACTCCAATTTCCACTATTTTTCTGCAATTTTTCATATTCCTTATCAAACTTCTAACATCAATTCATTTTTATTTATATATAAAATTGCTCTACACAATTCAATCAATTAGTATTCAAAATATTTTTCATAGGATAATAGTAAATTTATGAATTAAAAAAACTTGAGATTAAATGGAGGTATTGGAGTGTTAGTTTGGTGTTGTTTTGAATGGTGATAGGTGAAAGGACTGGCGTTCAATAGGTATTCGTGGCTGACAACTCATAATTCGTTCGCCAAAATTGGGATGAAATCTGGAACCGGCTCTTCTTTATTGACCGTCATGAACCAGCAAGACTCCGTTACCGACCAGCTCAATGTATGTTTTCTTCTCCATTTAACTTTAAATTATCTCTTCTGCTCGTGTATTAGTATGTCATTGATTCGAGTCATCAGTAATGGATATAATCAACTGCCAATTTCTCATAATTATTTGCCTTCCCTGTTAATATACTAGTAACAAGGGATGTTTACTGCACGTCGTAGCTTTGTGTAATTATTAAAAGGAACAAAATTATCTAATGCAAACTTGGCTTGCCCTCTAAATGCATATAAAATAGCATGAGATGATGATGATGATCCATATCTTCTCCATTGTTCCTTAGTCATATTTAGTGGAGTACTCATATATAGGCCATGTTTTGGCTACGAAATGTGCCAAGTACCGGAGTAATTCAAACATTTATTTCATTAAGCAGTTGGACACCCTTCGGCTGGGACTTCTGTTTTGCGTTGCCATGTAGTTATAACCTTACAACTGTCAGATGGATTCAATTTTTCATGCAGAATGGCGTGAGAGGTTTGATGCTGGATATGTACGACTTCAATGATGATATCTGGTTATGCCATTCTTTTGGAGGCAAATGCTTTAACTACACAGCCTTTGTGAGTTATACATAGTATTTAATAGGCAACTTTTCTAGGATGTAAAATTACTAAAAGTTGTAGACATATGCAAATAATATTTTGGTTTCATTCTCATGTAGTACAAGTCACATCACAGGTATAAATTATTATCCTAGATAACTCCAACTTTCTTCCATTTTTTCTTCTTCTGTTACTAGAGTTTACATAGACTTGCCCTTGGCTCAAAGAAAAAAAGAAATAGTGCAGTCAAGTTGATTTGTTAATATCTCAGCCTGTACGTTTTTCTTTCAGCAACCAGCTGTTTATCTCCTGATTGAGGTTCGAGAATTCCTAGAAAACAATCCTGCTGACATTGTCACTATCATAATAGAAGATCATGTTACCTCTCCTAATGGTTTAACGAGAGTATTTGATGCCGCTGGCATAAAAAAATTCTGGTTCCCTGTATCCCGCATGCCCACAGATGGCGGTGAATGGCCTACAGTTGATGAGATGGTCAGGCAAAACCAGCGTTTGATAGTCTTCACCTCTAAATTAGTCAAAGAATCTTCAGAAGGCATTGCCTATGTGTGGAATTACCTGGTAGAAAACCGATGTACGCATTCCTTCATACTTTTGAGATTCTGATAAGCTAATAGCAGAGAAAATGACAAATTCTGATAAAGTGGTTTCGGGATATGAGTTTGCAGATGGTGATGCAGGAATGATAGATGGTTCATGTCTTAACCGAGCTGAATCTTTTCCAATGAACACTTCAGAAAGGTCACTAGTCTTAATGAACTACTTTCCTGATGCTGGTAATTTTGCGAAGGCCTGTAAATATAACTCAGCACCACTGATAAGCATGGTGAAGACATGTAATGAAGCATCTGGAAGGAGGTGGCCCAATTTTATTGCAGTCGACTTTTATAAGGTCCCTTTGTGTTACTTGGAAGGCATCTCTTAATTTTTTAACAATCTTGCATCCATAGTGATAATCTACCATTTTCTGTTAATGGACTTTGTAGAAAAGCGATGGTGGTGGAGCCTCTGAAGCTGTAGATATGGCCAATGGTCAACAAGTTTGTGGTTGCTCAAGTGTTGGCTTCTGCCAGGTTCTTGTCATGTCGGAGTTACAGTATCTTTGTTATTTCAATCTAACTGATCGTAAAGTGGAGAAACCATGTAGACTGGGAATATGAAACCTTGCAGTTGGTTGAACGACTAACACATGAAAGTACTATTAGAAGATATTAATGACCATAAGCATGAAGCATCTCAATAATTACAACTCCCTTTACTACTATGTGCAGGAGAATGTGACTTTTGGTTCTTGTGAGAGACCAGTGCCATCACCTGCTTCTCGTGGGGCAGACAAAAATAGAACCAGCTCTGCGGAGAGGCTCAGCTTAATGATTCAGGTCCATTTGCTGCTTGGGATATTACTTGCCTGAGTGTTTCTGTCATAGTAAACAAGGGCATGAAAAGATGAACATAATAACTAACCTCTTTACCTCTAAGATACTTGCGATTTTTTCTAAACTGTGCTCAATACTGAACAGCTGGATATATAGTAAACCTTTAGCATGCAGACGCCATTTAGAAGCTTAGTTGGGATTGTAGTTTACCACTACCTTTAGTTCAGGTTCAAAACTTGTTAAACATATTGTACATAGATCGAACAATCTGTCGGTGTTGGTGTTTGAGCTCCAAGTTTTCTTTTTGTATGGTCTAAAGTGTACTTCGATATACACTACTCGTTAGTTGAGCATGATACACACACTTTGAACCAGCTTAGCGAATGTTGCTGATTGGATTCATAAGGATAGTAGCTTTTAGGTTTTCTACCATTAAAAGGAACAAAGGATTAAGGATGTCTCCAAATTGATCCATCGTTAAGTGATAAGCGCCTAAGACCTTCCTACCATATAGATATGTAGATAATGTAATAAGCCATTTGAATTTATGTCGGTTACATTCGAGAGCTAGAGAATGAGTAAAACGTTACATAAATAAACACCAACAATAACACTTTACGAGTGTACAAAAAAAGTGTAGAATTGGATCCATCAACATTATTGTCTTAGCGATTTATTTAAGTTACGATCTTTGACATCAAATCCCACCATCTTCAATAAGTTTGGGATAACCCTTACACGATTCAAATTTTTGACAACTCTTGCCTTCTTCCAGCAAGATAATTTGAAACCAGACAAGAGAGCCAAAATGTACAACAAGGTGGTTGCATATTCCAAAAGAACTGTTTACTTTCCCTTTTCTTTTTTTCTCCTCTTTTTCCTTTTTCACCTTTCCTTTGCAAGGAATATTGGTATGTAAGCTTATTGTATAATGAAAAGAAAAGTTCGTACCAACAGTGAAACAGTCGTTAAGTTTCCAAAGCCGTCATCTTACAAATGGGGCAAAGGTTCTTCAACAACAACCACTGTTTGATGCAATCAGTGTGAAACTCGTGCTCGCAAGCTGCTGTTCCAATATCATCACCAATAACATACTCCTCCTGAATTGTTGCAAGAATTGATTAGACATGTTGAAACTTATTGATTCCACGACTAAATCATGTGTAACATAGGAAATTGATCTCACCCGACATATACAGCAGGCCTCGTCATTGGAGGACGATTTAGCAGGCTGATATTTTCTTTGCTTCATAGACTTCATAATAATTTCTTCATTCAATCCTGTACCCACATTTCCTATGCGTTCTTCCAGGGCCAATAACTCCTGAAGCACCAGATAGAGAGAATTAAAATAAACAAATAAAAAACAATCTTTTGAAATAAATTTTATGAAAACGTTAAACACATCTTACCTCATATGACATGCTATCAACATCAAGCCTCATGTCACTATGCCTGTCGTGCAACTCAGCTGCCCCATTTATAAAGGGACTGAAGCTCGCAAAATCCTGCGGTACCACTACTGTGTTAGAAGTGAGTGTAACGCCACTACTGTGTTAGAAGTGAGTGTAACGAAATTATCTCGAAAGTAAGATTTCTCAGTACTGCCAGTATTAGAACATCTGACAAGACAAGTCGTCAAAACTTAGCTGTTAAAGAGCTTCCATCTAAGTACACTGTCCCTGTTATGACCTCTAACTATTCAAATGTGTCTCATATGAATCTGGTTCGTAGTACAAAAGAAAGGGGAATTTTCAGATGAAACTAGATACGAGCCTAGTGGAAATGAAAGATATCCTAGTTACATCCCAGCACTGCCTTATAAATGAGTGACAATATTGTGCACAGTGCAGGTGGCGGCAGTAAAGCTATGGACTACTGCAGTATTCATTAGTAATATTATTGCCATGATGATAACCAACCGACATGAAAAATAGTGCTAAATCCCATACAGATCTAATCAAACCTGAGCACGCCAATTATCCCGCCTCCTTGCCGCATTTCGGACCTGACGAATCTGATACAGGGTAGGATACAAACCAAAATCAGTTTCTTCTTTCCTTCAAAAAATTCAAATTTTATAACCTAACAAAAATTGGATATAGAAGTCCAACAATCAGAACTTGTGAAAATCAAAACATCAGAAATAATGCTCGACACAACTACAGAAAACTTAAAACATCCAAATGATTATCACTTAGAATACAGATACATGAGCAAACAAGGCAAACAGATATAATCATGAAACCTATCTTCTTTAGCTGGAACAGGATCGTTTCCGTGGCGGTTGGAGCGGGGTGTTGAAATCCAGACTTCATTGAGAATATACTTTATGGTAACATCTGAGGACTACGAGTCATCTTAACTTATATGCTACCTGGATAACTTATATTTATAACAAGTATAGCTTAGATAACATAGTTACATTGAGAGGGTCCACAAACAATCCCACAACAAGATCAACAAGCGTAAGGATTAAAAGATAAGTTAGCATTGACTAACAAGAGGTAACCATCACGTACCAGTCTCTGCCTTCCTTCAAGATCCACAGCCAAAGCTCGCCAGCCGCTTATAACATCACTTGGTTCATCCATCACTAAGGTTGGCCTTGAGCTTTGATGATGGCGTCTCCGGCTGCTAAAAGATAGCATCTCTGCTTCCATTGAAGATGATGATTCAGGAGGTGTTACAGGAAAATGACCTCTTTGATTTTCATAATCCAGGTCTACAGGTGGAAAAAGAGTCCAAGGGGCATGTTCGGTTAATCCATGCTGGTTGTGTGTTGTCAGAGTCTGATCAGTTGTCATACCAATAGAACGGTTACGCATGCTGGAACCAGATCCACTTCGCGAACTGGGAAGCAAACTCCTAGAAGATTGGGAGGTTCCCAAGGCTAAGCTTGAGGATGGAGAATCTTGCACCAGCTGTCTTCTCTCAAAAGACGTAAACGCTGCAGGATGATCTTGACTGTTTCTCAGATTGCTTCTGGGGTTATGCTCATCTCGAAATATAGCACCTCCATCACGAGGTGACGCAAAATGGTGCCGCGTACTGCCACTTTGTGAATCAATTGATTCATTCCATGGATAAGGTAGCATATTTCCAGAATATCCCGGAACATGTGTGGCATGAGACACGAAAGATGCAAAAGATCTTGATGGCTGGTTGCTTGAGCTGCCTAAAGAAGCATCAGTCAATGGAAAGCTAAACATATCTTGTTCCTGATGACTAGCATTCAGTCTTTCGCCAATATTTCTAGCAGCATTTTCCACAACGCCAGTAGTAGTTGAAGAAGGGAATACTTCAGAAGATGTCCCCCTCAACCCAACACCATTTATTGGGTTCATCTGTTCTGGTTGGCTAGAATAGGGCCAACACATGGGAGGAGATGTGGTAAAGCCCCCAGAAGTACTTAGATGACCTGAACCATTATGCCACGCAACATTTTCAGCTTGGGCATGAGCAGATGAACTACCACCTGAATAAAACTGTGCAGGACAGCCTTCAAGTGACTTTCTTTTGCCTGATGACCCTGAACTGCCCAAAGATAATCCAGCTTCATCACTGTCATCCGTCATGTATAGAGAGTTACTTGAAGAGGCACCGGGATTCTTAGTAGAAGAGCCAAACGATAATCCCGTATGTGCCTCGCCTCTACTAGGAAAGTAACATCTCGAAGATGTGCCTTGCCAAAAACTGCCGCCATTCTCCATATAACCACTATTTAAATATACATTTCGAGAACAGTGGTTGGAACCAAAATTAGACAGAGATAGGGCCCTACCATTGACATGATTTCCACCATAACTATTCCCACTATCAGAACACAAGATAGGTGACTGTTCAGGTTGATCTTCTTGCATAGCATCAGGGATTGCACAAGAACTTACTGAAGTAGACCAACCTTGCCCTATATTTAGACCATCGTACATATGGTCTTGGGCACCAGAGCTACACTCACCTGCATCCCAGCCGCTAAATCTCCTAGCATTGAGGCGAGAAGTGCTTGGGCAACCCACAGCTGTCTCACTAGAAGAAAGCATATAATTTGATAATCTGTTTTCTACAGGATTTCGCAGGTTATCCCAGATAGGTGATTGGTCCATAGCATTGCTATTGCTACCAGAAACAGATCCCTGATTAAGATCGATTGTATCAGGAAAAGAATCCAAAATACTTCTTTCGCCCTGCATTTCGGATGATTTCCCAACCTAGTTGAAGCAAGGGGTGTAACAGTGGTGATCTACCAAAACGCCTAATATAGAACTCAGATATATCTGGATCTAAACATAACAAAAAGTAGGCAAGATGTCAAGAAGCAAATAAAAGGTATATTGACGAAGTCATCTCAATACTTAGAAAGTCATGCCACTGGAATCAGAATGACAAAAAAAATCCCAAAAAATATAACAACTTAACCATTGATTTGTGAAAATAAATAGGAAGAGGTAAAGTAATGGTAGAGGTAGAACTGTTGAACAGTTCAGACATGAGCACATTTAAAACAAGAAAATTCAATTACTTTGATGAGTCTGGAAGTAGCATGTGAACCTCAAATGCGAGGGCATCTTTTTGCCTGACATGAATTCAGACGTCGCATAAAATATACATATGAAAACGACTGAAAAAGAAACTGTTAAAAAACAAAAATTCAGAGAGTTTAATCCATAAATTGAGGGTGTTTGGGTGAATCTAAGGAAGCTTGTAAAAGCAAAAAAGATAAGAGTCCAAACTTTTATTGGACATGGTAGTTCACTTAAAATGTAATTTGCGACCTGATATGAACCAGCTTAAGTTCAATCTTATTGGTATCTAAGCAAGGATATGCGATATAAGTGTTGCACCATTGCAATGCGAATGTAACATAATCCAATATATTGTTGTTATAAGGAACACTGCAGCGGCAGGAGGGATATAAAGCCAAACGACTTGAAAGCTCGTGTATGGTATTGAAATGCATAACAATGGTAGTTCTAAGGACTACCATTCATTTGCATCCAACATTACTTGAATTGTTCAACTAAGAAGCATGCCTCTCAACATAAATATATTACAAGCAATCTGACACTAAAGTATTCAAATCACTTGGAGAACATCCAATTTAATCAATTCTTCTTTTTTTCTTTATAACATAAAGAATCTATAGCCCACTTGCACCTTAATAATTAATAACCAAACTAAATAAAGATCCAAACTTGAACAGCATACCAATACTTAAAGATCCTCTAATCATCAAACCAAAACCACAATAAAATGTTAAAAAACAAACACAAATCAGACAAGAAAATACAACAATCAATATGACACCTTGAATTTTATAATCCTAAATAAAACAGATTATGGTGAGGAAGCAAACCTGATAAACTGAAATTACCTCTGATCTGCACCCAAATAGACAGATTGTTCAAATTATCAAAGTTGAGATATATGGTATTATTTTGTTTATTGGTAAAAAAATTTAGAGTTTTACGAGTAATAAATAAAAACTGAAAATGAGAGATGAAAGATGAAAGGTAGCTGCTCAGCAAATTGTGGAGGTAAACAAATTAAGCAACTATAGAGGAGCACTGTGTGTAGTGTGTGCGTCACCGATATATAATATAACTTTATATACTTTTAAGGGTTAATGGCATGAAAGATCACTCAAAGATACTAATATTTCCTAATCGATCACCCTATTATTAAATGGACCACCTTCGATCACTGAACTGTATTTTTTTGGGCAAACTTGGTCACTGGGCCGTTTTGAAAGATTTTGGGTGCATTTTGTAAGTTTTTAGCAAGGGTAATTTTGTCCGTCATTATTTATAGACATTTAATCCTCGTTTTTTAAACTTTTTTTAATTTTTTTTTATATTTTTTTAATTTTTTTTTTAAATTTTTTTTTTAAATTTTTTTTAAATTTTTTTTAAGTTTTTTTTTAAAACTTTTTTTTAATTTTTTTTATTTTTCTTTTTATTTTATTTTATTTTTTTATTTTTTTTTGCACTTTTTTTTAATTTTTAAAAATTAAAATTTAAAAAAAAACTAAAAAAAATTAAAAAAAATTAAAAAAAAATAAATAAAAAATTTTAAAAAAAAAGTTAAAAAAAAATTAAAAACGAGGATTAAATGTCTATAAATATGAACGGACAAAATTACCCTTGCTAAAAACTTACAAAATGCACCCAAAATCTTTCAAAACGGCCCAGTGACCAAGTTTGCCCAAAAAAATGCAGTTCAGTGATCGAAGGTGGTCCATTTAATAATAGGGTGATCGACTAGGAAATATTAGTATCTTTGAGTGATCTTTCATGCCATTAACCCTACTTTTAATATTATGGGCAAATGATATCAAATATGATTCGTGTTTGTTAAAATATACTGGTCGATCATCCTAATATAACTTTATATATATATATATATAATATTTTTATAAATAAACCATTTCATAAATAATTAAGTGTTGTGACTAATAAGGCCATTATATTCAGGATCCATAATGCTACAATTGTTTATATAATTAAAATCATTAGTAACAGTGTTTCCAACAATTTGATGGCATCCTGCATTAGTCGGCTTCCAAAAGATGGTACAACACTTCCTTGAGTCCTTTCTAAGCAAAGGAATCAAGTCTTGGTCCTGATGGAGAGAACGGAAGTACCTAAACCAAACCTGCGAGATAAAACTATCAGTAACACTAAAAATAGAGCAAATGACTTCATTGGTCAATCACGTTTGTCAAAAAACACTAGTCGATCACCATAGTATGACTTTGTATACTTTCGATCACTCATGTTAGGTATTATGTATACTTTGAGTCACTCACGCGTTTTTTGGGTACAATTCGTGATTTTTCGAAATTTTTAACATTTTGGTAAGGATATATTATAGTCATTCTCTCATAATTATACATGAAAGTGTGAAGTGTAATCACTACTACAGATTTAAGCTTAAGAAACGGTGCTTGAATAGCGCTATCTTTAAGTGCTATTGAAGTGGCGTTCTTGCATAGCGCATAAGATGTACGTGTTGTTGAAGTAAGGTTCTTATATAGCGCAAGAGAACATAGGAATTGAAAAAACAATAAAAAAACAAAAAAATAGCTTAAATAGCGCTATATAGCGCTTCTCACATGCGCTATTCAAGTATATATGTTTAATAACGCTGAATAAAGCATTATTGTTAAGAAGTGGTATGTAAGTTGGTGCACCTCACAAGAGCTATTTAAGTAAACATGTTCAACAACACTTAATAAAGCGCTATTGCTAAAAAGTGGTATGTAAGCAGATGTACCTCAAAAGCATTATTTAAGTTAACATGTTCAATAACACTTAATAAAATGCTATTGCTAAAAGTTGTTATAGAAACAGGTGCACCTCACAAGCGATATGTAAGTACATGCTAGAAAGTGTTACGGAAGCAGGCGCACCTCATAAGCGTTATGTAAGTAAACATGTTAAATAGCTTTTAATAAAGTGTTGCTGCTACAATATATATGAAAGTACTATTTCAGCCCTCCTTCTATCTTGAAGTGTAATGTTTCAAGATGAATAATTATGAATATATTTGTCATTGTCAATTAATTATTAATTATAATTTACAATAAAATAATGGTATTTCACAATAAATTATACTCTCTCCGTCCCTAAAAGATTGTCACATTTTGACTTTTGGTGGTCAACAAAACACGATTTAAAACATAAATATCTATTATTCTACATGCGAAAAAATTATAAAAAGTTAGTATTTCAAAAATATGTATTGAGACGAATCTAACAAGGTCCCACAAGACTATATTATTTCTTATCGTTTAATGAGAATTCATGATCAAATTTTATAATGTTTGACTAACAAAAGTCAAAATGTGACAATCTTTTAGGGACGGAGGGAGTAATAAAATAATATTACTTAAGAATTACAACAAATTTATATGTGTTCTCATAATATTTCATAGTTTAGCCTTAATATTTAGATATCATAAACAATCTATATTATAATAAAGGGTTAATGGCATGAAAGATCACTCAAAGATACTAATATTTCCTAGTCGATCACCCTATTATTAAATGGACCACCTTCGATCACTGAACTGCATTTTTTTGGGCAAACTTGGTCACTGGGCCGTTTTGAAAGATTTTGGGTGCATTTTGTAAGTTTTTAGCAAGGGTAATTTTGTCCGTTCATATTTATAGACATTTAATCCTCGTTTTTAATTTTTTTTTAACTTTTTTTTTAAAATTTTTTATTTATTTTTTTTTAATTTTTTTTTAATTTTTTTTTAGTTTTTTTTAAATTTTAATTTTTAAAAATTAAAAAAAAGTGCAAAAAAAAATAAAAAAAATAAAATAAAATAAAAAGAAAAATAAAAAAAATTAAAAAAAGTTTTAAAAAAAAACTTAAAAAAAATTTAAAAAAAATTTAAAAAAAAAATTTAAAAAAAAAATTAAAAAAAATATAAAAAAAAATTAAAAAAAGTTTAAAAAACGAGGATTAAATGTCTATAAATAATGACGGACAAAATTACCCTTGCTAAAAACTTACAAAATGCACCCAAAATCTTTCAAAACGGCCCAGTGACCAAGTTTGCCCAAAAAAATACAGTTCAGTGATCGAAGGTGGTCCATTTAATAATAGGGTGATCGATTAGGAAATATTAGTATCTTTGAGTGATCTTTCATGCCATTAACCCTATAATAAATCTTGTTTTATGTAATCCCTTCAATAACATGTATAAGTTTATAATTATATTATGTAAAAAATCACAACAAAATTATATATGATCGAGTAATATTTTAAAATATATGACATGAGATGAATGAGTTTTGAGATATAAATTTATATAACATTATTGATTTATGATAAATCCTATTATTTGTAATGCCTTGAGATATGAGAAGAATGAGTTTTGAGATGAATTAAACGAGTTTGAGTTAAGATGAAGAAAAGATGTTGATGATGAAAATGGAGTTTGGTTTTCGAAAGTCTTGGTGTTTTGGTGATAATGAAAAGTTGGGTTGGGATTAGGGGTGGATACGAATCGAATAGTTTTTCAAATATTCGAGTTCGATTTTGAATGTTGCCGAATACGAATCAAACTCGAATATGATTTTGCTATTATATTGATAAACAAACACGAACGACTACTAATTAGGTTCGAAAACTCTCGAATTTAATCAAAATATTAGATTCAAATTCAAATATTTATATATAATTTTTATTAGAACTGGATGTAAGCATGCATTAACTAGAGAATAATTTGGCTTTTTTTCAGATAGGCACCTGAAGTCTCATTATCTTTTCAAATAAGCACCTTTAGTATTTTTTTTATCATCTAGGCACCTAAGGTCGTTTTTAGAACCTGAACTTTCAAGTTTCTCATTTTTCAGCCATTTTCGAATAATTGATACTTTAAGCAAGGGCAAAATAGACACTACACACCTAAAATCTAACCCAACATAACAATAAAGTAACCCAACATTTCAAAATGTTAACCTAAACCAAATCAAAAAATATCAAATGTCTCTATGTCTACTTCTTCTTTATCAACTTCTCCACCCCCTTACCCATCCCCTTCCAACCTCCACCTCTCCGCAAATCCTTGCCCAATTTTACTTTTTCTAATGAATATTTGATATGGGTCTGATAAACATATGATGGTTTTGGTTAAAAGGGGGGGGGATGGAACCTTGATTTGGATATGTGGTTATTTTTGTGAAAACATAGTCTTCTTTTGGTAAGGAAATTAGCGTGTCCCAAAAAGATTGCCCAGTTTTGATTGATTTTGTGAGGAGTAAGGGGAAATTAGGGACCAAAAGGCTGAGTCTTGATTTGTTTTTGTAATTATTTATGTTAAAAAAGCTTCTTTTTTATGGTGAACAGTGATTAGACAACTAGCGATCAAATCTACAGGCCAACAAGAAAGATAAGCTTAATTTCATCTGGGCACCTGAACTTTCTTAATTTTCCCAAATAGGCACCTGATGAACTTTTTATAACAAGTAGGCACCTGGACCCTAAAATTGGCACCTGAACTTTCGTTTTTTACAATTTTTTTAATTTCTCAAATTTTTGACATTTAAATAGAGGGCAAAATAGTCAAACTACACTTAAAACTAACTCAACCTAATTATAAACTAACCCAACCTCAAATATTTAACCCAACCCTATTAAAAACATCATCTTCAACCTTAGACCCCACCCCCACCCTCACCTCCACCCTAAAGAAGTACAATCGTCCTCCACCGTTTTCGTTAGTCGAACTTCTTCATCAGCTCTGGTGCTTCGCATAGTATTCTTCGGCAGTCTTCTTCCCTGCTCCGCTCATTTCTCTCGAATTTTGGGTTCTTCCAGATCCGAAACAACTATTGCAAGCTTGGTGTGCCTTCAATTGTTGCAGGTAGGGGTTCTTCCAGATCTGCTCGTTTCGCTCATTTGTCTCGATGATCTGCAATTGTTGTTGCAGGTAGGGGGGGGGGGGGTCGATGATCCAGACTTCAGTTAATTTTATTTTCATCAACTATTTTGTCTTTAGTCCTCCACGAATAATGTCATTATTTTTTGTCTTTCTTTTATTTTTTTATCTCTATCTGAATATCATTCATGTACACCATATGCATTCATTTAGATCAGGTTCAATGTGAAATCTTCATGGCTGATCTGGAGTATTTTTAAGTTTTATGCCCAATCAATTTAGTCCAAATACTTTTGTTTGTATAAAGGACCTAGACTGTAGTCATGTTGTCATGTTTTTCATGATCTTCTGTATTGCAATGGCCTGTGCTATCCTCTTCTCCATGTTCTGCTTCTTCCCCGTTTTAGCTTCTTTGGCAAGGGGAAGGGGTGGGGGGGGGGGGGCGGAGGGGGTGGCTTGGGGGTAGGGGTAGGTTGTGATTTTTTTTTTTTAGTTTTTGGGGGGTGATTTTTTATTTTTGGTGTCTAAAATCTTATTTAGTAATGGCACCTAAACTATTCTGAAAAATTTTGCCTCCAAAAAGTCATATTTTCAATACGACTAAGTTGCCCCTGGGTTAAGGAATTTTTAAATGTCAAAAATCTGAGAAATTAAAAAAATTGTGAAAAAACGAAAGTTCAGGTGCCAATTTTGGGGTCCAGGTGCCTACTTGTTATAAAAAGTTCATCAGGTGCCTATTTGGGAAAATTAAGAAAGTTCAGGTGCCCAGATGAAATTAAGCCTAAAAAGATCTATGTTTTTTCTCTGAAATTTTTGTTTGATTTGTTTTGTGTTTAGCTCTGAAATTTGTTACTTGGATTCGTGCTTTTGCTTTGTAATCTTTGAAGATGAGAATTATTATTAGTCAACTGATTTGTAGGTCTATGAAGATGAAATTTGTTGTTTGGATTAGTTATCTTCTTTCTCCAGAATATGTAGCAGTAATCAACCTCATCTATTTGCCCACGAAATGCATTCAACAAGGATTTTGTGGGGATGGGGTAGGGATGGAGTGTATTTAAAAAAGTTTCAATATATCTCTAATATAAAAAGTTGAATTCGAAAGTCGAATATGGTTCGAATATCAAATTTAAATACGCACACGAATGCGAGTTTCGAATACGATGTCAAATATTAGACGCGAGTTGAACTGAAATTCAAATATCAACCTAATAAAAGAAATTAATCAAATATATTCGCGAATATCGAATCTAAAATATTGTTGTTTTGCTAAAAAATGGTAGTTTTAAATAAAGATAAATGATATTTCGTCTGGCACCTGAACTTTTTTGAATTTTTTGCTAAAAAGAACTCATATTTTCAATATGACTAACTTGCCCCTGGGTTAAGAACTTTAAAAATATCAAATATCTGAAAATGACTGAAAAATGAAAAAATCCGAAAGTTCAGGTGCCAAAAATGGTCTTAGGTGCCTAGATGGTAAAAAAAATACTAGAGGTGCTTATTTGAAAAGATAATGAGACTTCAGGTACCTATCTGAAAAAAAGCCAAAATAATATGTAAAGGGAAGTACTTTCCGTACCAATATAAAACTCTCCTACACCAAGAAATATGATGAATGTACAATATTAGCCTTTCATATAAATAAGTTAGTTTAGAGTAATTTCACTCATTATTTTAATTACATTCTCTCCTCATAATTCTCTCTAAGCAAACAATTGCTTTTGAACTTCAAAATATTCTTTGTGTTCTTAAATCGATAAACATGAATTCGAACAAACTTTACGTAATGTAGATAACGTAGAAGACTTAGATATTATTAACATTGACCCCACGGCCGATCAAAACTTTACTCATAATTACTTATTAAGATGGTTTTGAATCATTTAATTAATTGCTTTTTCATTTTTTTCGAGTAAGAAAAAAGAAAACACTCTTTTTCTTCCCCCTTTTTGGTCGAAAGTCATAAAAGAAGAACACCAAATTTTCTTCTCTAGTTTTCTCAATGCACTTACAAATGTCCTCTTTTCGCTGCGTGTCAACAATTTCATATAAATTTTATTTCAAGCATGACAATAATACAACTACTAAATGTTGTTAAGAAAATATCGATCTTGAAAAAACCAAATTATAATTTGCATATCAACTTTAATCTAAAAAAATATGCACAGCAAAAATATTAAAATAAATCATTATTACATGCATCGCACATAAGACTATCCACAGAAGGAGATAATTCAAAAAACAATTATCCCCTGCCACATCAGATTATTTTTACATCACATCATCAAATATTCCCAAATATTTTTATACTCCACAGTAGAGAGTATTTCAGAAAATAATTCACTTTTCTCTTTCTTCCATATCACCAACATACACCCCACCATACATATATTATTATTTTTATTTAATATGAAAATATGTCAAAATGGAGCTCTATTTGAAGTGATTCAAATAACAAAAATATTTGTGAAAGAAAAAATTAATTTTAAAAAATTTCAATCGAAATAGACTAGTTCAAAAAAGAACACATGATACGTGACATGTGTGGGATATTAATTGGCTACTTTTCTTACACATTCTCAATTATCCCCAAACAATTCAATTGTCTTCAACCCATATAACTTTGCATTATACTTCAATTATCCCTTATTGTAAAAATTTGTGAGAACATTCTACTCCAATTAACCCCTATTATGATTAGTGGATAAAATCCCCTATCAACAATTCCTAGTCACAGTTCAAACATAATAGGCTTCTTTTCTTATGCTAGTCTAAACTCCATGTAACACTTTTGATTGCAAGTCTCAATTATCTATCTTTTCTAATAAGGAATTCAAGTATATTTCCTTTGTTTTTTTTAAGTTATTGTTTTGACTTTTCCCAGTCAACAAGAAACGATTTAAAACGAAAAAATCTCTAATTATACACATGTAAAAGTTACAAAAAATTGATATTTAAAAAATGTAGAGTGACACGAATCTAACAAGAAAAAACATGACTATATTATTTCTTATCAACTAACAAAAATTAATGGTCAAAATTTTCAAAATTTGACTACACAGATTCTAAACAATAGGTTAAAAAAACAGAGGATTATATTTTTTCGAATAATGAATTGAATATGTTTATACATTTCAAATAGCCTCTCTAGTTTCATATTTGAAAGAGAAAACAAGAAAACACACCTGAAAAGGATTTTGGGTAACATTTTATAAATAATTAAAGTTTATTATCACTTATTAATAAATAATTAAAAATTATACCTCTCCCCACACCCTCACCCACCCCAACCTGCTACCCCCACCCCCCATCAACTTCAGCCCCCACCCCCACCACCATTATTGCTACTAGCAAAAATCAAATCACCACCATAATTACAAGTTCCCACAACCACTTGTACCGTTTCCACCACTATTTTTACCATTTCCACCACTGTGTTTATATGTTTTTCTTGATTTGTCCTTATTTTATCTCATTTTTTACTGTAAAAAACAAAATAAGGAGTAATTTCAAAAAGATAGATATTTCTTGCTTTATTTGAATGACAAATAGTTCACACAATCACACACTTGATCAAAAATATTCAAATAGTTTAGGGTATCGTTAGAAAATAAACCAATATTAATCATAACCTTAATACAAAATGACCAAAATTATAAATAAGACGAAAAATTCGAATGAAAAATTATGACAACTCACAAGTTGTCACAAATGCATACGAAAAACATAAGTAAATTATCTAAGTGCAAGAACTGAAAACAAAGATGCATAGATAATGGCAGAAATGGTAGGACCCAATTTTACTGCTAAGCATTCAAAACGTATTATGTACTAGCCTTTGCTGTCTTGTCTTAAATCACAACACCTACCACCCTTAACGACAGTTGATGTAACATGTACTATGTGTCTATGTCCATGCTTGATGCTGCTCGAAGATCTTGAACTATTCCTTCTATTATCAATCTGTTTTTATATCACATTCACCAAAAGGAACTCGGCTTTCGATTAACTCAAATGGATGATAATGAGTGGGTGCTTGTGAAGGAGCCTTTAGATAAAGATGAATGGAAGGCAAGTGGGGACGTAAACGATGAAGAAGAGAGTGGTGGGGTTCTTGAGGTTGTGTTCAGAGAGCCAGCTAAACACTGGACTGATGCTCTTCCTATTGGTAATGGTCGTCTTGGTGCAATGGTCTGGGGTGCTGTCAAATCTGAAACTATTAACCTTAATGGTAAATCATCAATCGAATTTACTTTGTTAATAACTGTGGAAGTATCATTGGTAAAGTTTATTTTGTTTGAATGAGAAACTGAGTTTAGGAATAATGGATAGCATATAATATATTGTTTATACTGGATGCAGAGGATACACTATGGACTGGGACGCCTGGTAATTACACCAACCCGGATGCTCCCAAAGCGCTAACTGAGGTCAGGAAACTTGTTGATGATGGTAAATATGCTGAGGCGACTGAGGCAGCTGTTGCTTTGTCTCATAATCCATCTGATGTAAGAAATCGTTGCTACCTTTTCAGAAGATATGGGTTTATTTTTCAAATTGGTTGGTCTTTTAGAGCA
This sequence comes from Echium plantagineum, assembly GCA_003412495.2. Taxonomy (NCBI): domain Eukaryota; kingdom Viridiplantae; phylum Streptophyta; class Magnoliopsida; order Boraginales; family Boraginaceae; genus Echium; species Echium plantagineum. The sequence continues at coordinate 95,881 of QFAX02000306.1, forward strand.
CAAGTGTATGTCTTTTATTGCTTTGATCACATCATTAAATTGCAATTTATTTATAACTGGAACTACTCCGTCTCAGAACAACTTACTTTTGTCTAATTTTTCAATCTCTTCTCAATAATAAGAGCATTACACTGGTCACTGTTGTAGGTCTACCAGCTTCTGGGTGATATGATTATAGAATTCGACGATTCTCTTACAAACTACAAAGACGAGACTTATGAGAGAGTGCTGGACTTGGATAGTGCAACTATTAGTGTTAAATATTCTGTAGATGATGTTGACATCACCAGGGAACATTTTGCCTCTAATCCAGAACAAGTGATAGCCACAAAGATATCTGCGAGTAAACCAGGACGTCTGAACTTTACTGTGTATTTTGACAGCAAAATGCACCATTCTTCATACGTTAATGACAAGAATCAGATTGTTATGGAAGGAAGTTGTCCGGGCAAAAGAATCCAGCCAAAATTGAATCAGAATGATAATCCTAAAGGAATTCAATTTTCAGCTGTTCTTGACTTGCAAACTAGTGGTGGGGAAGCCGTGGTGAATGTCTTAGATGGTAGGAAGCTTCACATCAAGGGTTGTGATTGGGCTGTTATGCTTCTGGCGGCATCATCTTCATTTGATGGACCGTTCACCAACCCATCAGATTCAAAAAGAGATCCAACCTCTGAGTCTCTTAGCACGATGGATTTGGTTAAAAAGTTTTCATATTCTGAGCTTTATGCTCGTCATGTTGATGACTACCAAAAGATATTTCATAGGGTTTCACTGCAGCTCAGAAAGAGTTCCAAGATAACTGTAACAAATGGATCAATTCTACCTGCAAAGGCATCTGAATTGAATGAAAATCAGAAACTTCCAACATCTGAGAGAGTGAAATCTTTCAGAACTGATGAAGATCCTTCCTTGGTGGAGCTTTTGTTTCATTATGGAAGATATCTGCTCATTGCTTGTTCGCGCCCCAAAACTCAGCCAGCAAACTTGCAGGGGATATGGAACAATTATGTTGAACCACCATGGGAGTACGTACTAAACTAAGTTGCTCATTTTGTAATTTATGCACCTCTCAAATTCTGCTTATATGACATGTGTGCCTCGATCCATGCCTGCAATACATATGGTTTCTCATTGTCTTCCTCAGATTGATTTATTTATGTACACATTTATCTTGATGACAGACCAGATGGTGTTTCGTTGAATTCTATAACAAATATTTTGTTATAAAGAATTCTACCAAAATTTTGATTATTTTAGCCTCTCTTGTTTGTTTCAGTGGTGCTCCTCACTTGAATATCAACCTTCAGATGAACTACTGGCCCGCACTTCCTTGCAATCTTAAGGAGTGCCAAGAACCATTATTTGATTACGCTTCCTCTCTGTCAATCAACGGAAGTAAAACAGCGAAGGTGCAAACTTTATCAAGTCTATGTGAGCAAAACATGCTAGGATGATTTAATAGATAGAGAACCCCTTCCTGTCTTCATCATATCTTTTGAAGTGAAACCCTATGAAATATGGACCATGCTAGGATGATTTAATAGATATAGTCCTAAATCAGAAACATGGGTGGAGAAACCTAATAACTTACCTAGGACCATGCTTATATATTGGCTTGGATGTAAATCGTGAAGATACACCAAGAGAATACATGGAATACATTATATATCGACTCCGAGAGCAAGGTACCATAGGTAAGTGTTGGGTGTGAATATAAATGGAAATTGCTACCAAAGGGCAAGGGGTGTCTGGGGGCCGTTATTGTGACGGTTTTGGGAATTCTACCAAGTATTTGTCTTGAGATACAATCCACTTCTCCAATAGCACTTCAGCTTCACATTGTGTCTATGCAATTTTCATGTACTAATTTGCAGACTGTGACAGGTGAACTATGGAGCAAGTGGCTGGGTAGTGCATCAGGTGTCTGATATTTGGGCAAAAACTTCTCCCGACAGGGGTCAAGCAGTTTGGGCATTGTGGCAAATGGGTGGTGCATGGCTTTGTACCCATATCTGGGAACATTTCACTTACACAATGGACAAAGTAAGATTATTCCCATCATCCTAGTCTTTTTTGCTTCACTATGCTATACTCTCTCCGTGTTTTTTTAACGTATTGTTTTGCCTAAAGTTCTTATGTTTTCTTAATATATTGTTTAAGATTTCAATGTGCTTTTTTCATCATCTTTCCTATTTTTTATCCTTAATAAAGTAGTAGGTTTTTATTAAATTTATTCACTCTCCAACCCAAAACTTGTGAGTTTCAAAGTGTAATCATTGACAAATCTAATACTTCATATACCATTTGAACAAGAGTTCACATTTTAAAACATTGGTTTTGAGTTCACATTTTTTCATTAACTCCCACAAAATGAGGGTAAAGTAGTAATGTTTTCGATATATATTTAATAAAGTAAATTGTTGCTAAAGAATACGTTAACAAAAAATGGAGGGAGTATTATCTTTCAGTTACATGTCATACTGCTTGCAGTTCTGTTCATCACTTCATTAATGTATCTACTTGTATGTTCTGAACTAAAGTTCAGAGTGATCAATGAACTAGTGTTTAGGCTTCCATTGCTATAGTAGGTAGTGTCAGGCTTTTAGCTTCATCTCATGTCCCAACTTTAAATTTTACCCTACATAAGCAGTTAGTGTGCTTGGCCGAGCTTTTCGGAACTTCTTCTAGAGCATGTGAAACCAAATTTAAGATTCAAGTTAAGGCTTTCTGTGCAGTAGGTATTTGAGCTGCTGAAATGCTGTGCCGCTAACTTACTAACTATTCTCAAATTCTTAGTCACATCCTATCACTTTCTCTCATTCTAATAATACACTGAGATGGTTATCAGAGCCTTGGAGGCATTACCTCAAAACATTTTTATGCCATCAAAGTAAAGAAAGACATGTAGGCATTAGTGTAGGAAAATGAAAAAAAGAAAAGAAGTGAGGATAGAATTGACATGCGTCTGAAGGGTCTTAATTTCCAGGACCATCCCTCTGGGCGTTAATCCTGAATCCTGAATGGTATTTCAAATTGTTCTCTCTGAAATAGTGGTTACCAATGAACTTATTGTTTCAGGCATTTATAACCCATTTAACAAAGACAACTTCAAAAACTGTAACTTCATTTGCTGCTACTTCCTTTATATGAAGGGATTTCTTGAAAAAATAGGATATCCTTTGCTGGAAGGCTCTGCCTCGTTTCTTGTAGATTGGCTCATTGATGGCCCCGGGGGATACCTAGAGACCAATCCATCTACCTCCCCCGAGCATACTTTTATCGCCCCTGATGGGAAGCCTGCCAGTGTTAGTTACTCCTCGACTATGGACATTGCTATCATAAAGGAGATTTTCTCAGCCATCGTTTCTGCTGCAGAGGTGGGTTTCAACTCCTTCTTTTACTTGACATTTCGATTTCATGACTAAATTTACATATAAGCAGGTCTTGGGCAAAACTCAAGATGATCTTATCCAGAGAGTTCACAAAGCTCAAGAACGTCTTCCCCCTTACAAAGTTGCTAGGGATGGTTCCCTCATGGAATGGGTTTGTCATGTTCTCAATCTTATAGTTCTTGCTTCCTTAGAAAATAGTCGTGAAAACACCCTCTGACTCTCTGTTCAATCCTTCATTTTTATCCTCTCCCTAATAGATGTTGTCATATATTACACTATATTTACACTAATATATTTGTGACAGGCTCTAGACTTTCAGGATCCGGAGATTCATCATCGGCACGTTTCTCACCTATTTGGCCTTTTCCCTGGACACACGATTAGTGTGGAGAAAAATCCTGATCTCTGTAAAGCTGTACGCAATACCCTATATAACAGAGGTCAGGATGGAAAATCAGTTTCCACAACTTTTTTTTTTGCTCCACGACATATTTTTCTTATTCCAAAATTCACTCATTCAAGCAATACTTCTGTTCTTGAATGAGTGCATTTTTAATGAAAAATTAATCCTCTTGACCTTTGTTAAAATTGCTATAGACTCACTGGGATGCAGACATATCTAAAATCAATTAATTCATACTGTGATTTCTTGTGTACTGAACAAACTGGTTTTATCTATGCCCACAAGATAGATCAGCGTTATAACTTGTCTCCAAACTTAGAACCACAATGTTTAACTGTGCAGATGCAATGGTAGTTAGTTTGGAAGTCTTTTATTAAAATTATTCATGGTAGTTGGCTACGACAGTAGAAGTTATTTTGTTAGTTGTGGGTATCTTATGAATAAAATCGGTGGGACAATATGCTTTTTATTGATCTTGACACAGGGGAAGAAGGTCCTGGATGGTCTACAACCTGGAAAGCTTGCTTATGGGCACGGCTTCATGACAATGAACATGCATACCGAATGATTAAACATCTATTTGACTTGGTCGATCCTGATCATGAAGCCAATTTTGAAGGGGGCCTTTATAGTAACCTCTTTACTGCACATCCACCTTTCCAAATTGATGCCAACTTTGGGTAAGCGACCTCTGAAACTCATCATAATTTTCTTGCTTAAACTACATCATTGCCGTATCAGTTTTGAACTACATTCGTATCAGTTACATCCTGGGGTGTCTTGGGGTGCAAGAGAAATCAGTTGATAACAAGCACGAAATATCAGAAGTGTCTAGCTCAAGTAATGTAAACGGCCAATTTAAAGTATAAGTTTCTTGGAGAACACCAACTATAGAGGAGCTTGCATTTGAGTCTTAACAGGGATGGTATTCATTATCAATTATATGATTTTATATGTGAGAGATGTAATACGCCGTATTGTTTATTTGGTAAAATAGGTTCTCTGCTGCAATAGCTGAAATGCTTGTACAGAGCACGACAAAGGACTTGTACTTACTGCCAGCTCTACCTAGAGATAAATGGGCAAACGGCTGTGTGAAGGGATTAAAGGCACGAGGGGGCGTGACAGTCAGCATATGCTGGGCGGAAGGAGACCTTCACGAAGTTGGACTCTGGACGAAGAATCAGACTGTAGATAAAATGTTACACTACAACGGAATTAGTGTGAAGGCAACATTATCAAGTTCCAGAGTTTACACTTATAATAAGCACTTGAAATGTGTAAGAACTGGCTCTCTCTCTTAGTAGCCTTGGAAGACTGGTGATCAATCATCTCTGGTTCATGTCGAAACTTCATTTTTCATGAGGGTATAATAATATTTGGAAAACGTTGGCTCTTTTTGTTCACTTCTCAACTGAGGTAACGTTATTTCATGCACGACAGATATTGTTCCCCAAATCCCTCAATCAAATACTACTTGTTCTACGTTGGATATAAACTACGTGAGCTGCTACAGATATTGCAAAGGAATAAGACGTCGATGCTTCATTGATGCAACT
>QFAX02000307.1:0-50455 GCA_003412495.2 Echium plantagineum
AGCTAGAAACAGCTTGTTGGTTGAATTACTCCAGAAGTAGTTCCTCCAGCATTTACACAAGAGGCTAGAGCTGGATGATCCTTATAAGTAAGCTTCACATCTTCCAATTTTATTCCTTTACATGGATTCGATTTGCTACAATCAAATTTCATTGCAACTTCAGTTGCTGATGTCCCCTCAATATCTTGGTATACAACATCACTTATTGCCACTCCCGACACCTGTCGTTCAACAAACAAAACATATTCACGTTAGGTATACAGTACTTATACTAGTCGTAACAGAGTGTCACATATAAGTAACGAATAAGTAATACCTTTCCCGGACAATTTTCATTATTGGGGCAATAGTTTTGGTCTATGATTATGGGATTTTGAACATTGAACATCTTGACATGTTGGAAAATGACACTTCTTACAAATCCAGTACTTGGTCTCCCCCATGATTTGATTCTCAAACCATTTTGTGTGTTCCTAATTGTAACTGTTTTAACTGTCACATTTTCAACTCCTGCCTCTTCAAAATCCTTGCCAAGGCTACCAATACTGCAACAATCACAAGTTGACTTACAATTAGTAACTATATATAAAAGACTTAATTGTCGATTCTAGATAGTGAGACGAAGTTATACTTTAGTCAATAAAATGATATAAGTACAGCAATATGGTCTCATAAAGTGAGAAATGTTGAAGCAATGGACCCGAAAAAATAGGGACGAATGTAAAGCATTGGTCTCATTCGGGCCGGGACTGTATTGGAGTAACATTTATAATTATTCTGGAATACGTGAGATTTAAAAGTGCAACTTCGTCCGATAATCTACAACTAAATGGACAACAAAAACACATTTAATGTCTTCGTGTTTACTTAACTAGTTGACTAATTGAGTTTGTTATAAGGATGAAATTGTTTAATTAATAACCTGATTCCATGGCCAGGACCACAAGCAACATTCTCAATCCATAAATTAGTAGTGCCTGGTCCGATGGAGACGCAGTCGTCACCAGTGCTGATCTTAGAATTTAATATTGTGACATCGGACGATAATTGTACATGAATTCCATCGGTGTTCGGACTATTTCCCGGTGCTATCACTTTTACGGATTGCAGCTTCACCTTGTTGCACCCATTTATCACAATGTGAAACATTTGGCTGTTTAATGAAGTCAATCCAAGAATGTCGATATCGTTCGAATTCGAAAATCCAAGAGTCTTCATTATGCATGTAATAATAAGAAAAAATAAAATTATATTCGAAATTGGATTAAATCATTTCTATTAAAATGGTAATACAAATTGTAACGCATGCACTGATCACTATAGGTAGAATATTTATAACTATCAATAATAAAAGGAGATTAAGGAATTATTACCCATTATAATAAGAATTAATATGGTAATAAAACGTTATTATTATTATTAAATCGAAATTTAATAACCGTCCACACTCCCTCTACCCCCACTAGCATCGGTTACGTTTTCAGAAAAAATCCCATTATTTGATACATCTTCAACTCCATAGCTAAATGTGGTATGAAATTTAATTAATATCTTTTTTTACTATTCATTCAATTTTCATCTACCATGAGCCTAAACTTAGAGGCTTAAGGAAATTGTTAATTAAACAAAGTTTTTAAGTGATTTCTGATAATTAGATTAGTGTTTATTGTTAAAATTTTGATTCTCGTCATCAGATATTTTAATAAAATGACTAGCGTTCTCTTTTTAATCAGAGTACACGAAGAAATGCTTAAGCACACAAATCAGACTCATTTATGATCATACCGTGGCGCCGCTAGGACAATCCTTGGCTTGGGAAGCTTTACAAGCCCAAAGGGCAGTCCCTCGAGCATCAAGTTTACCTCCACGTATAGTTACACCATCAACCTTATGAAAATCAATCCAAAAGTCTTGGAGAGACCTAAAATCAGATGGAGCAACAAGTGTTCCATCAATTTGGAAGCTAATGGCATTGTTCTTACAAGGTCCCTCGAGCCGGAGCGATTTTATCAAGTACCTCCCTTGAGGGACTCCAATTATGCCTGGATTGGAAGAGCCACAAGCTGCATTCCATGCATCCAAGAATGCCTTGGTTGAGTCTTTTTTGCCATCTCCCTTTGCTCCAAATTTCAACACATTGAATTTGTTTGTTTCAATCTTGGCATGTGACAATTTGGCTTGGGAAAATATTAATGAAATCAACACAATAACTTGAATGGAATTTGCCATTGGGGGGGGGGGGGGGGGGGGGGGGTTATGGGAAGTTGAATGAATGAGAAGATAGTTAAAGTAGGTGAGTTATTTATAGTGATTGATGCAAATATTAGGGTCATGAAAATGCAAAAAGTGGAAATAATGGGGTTGATGACCAATAGAATCAAAGTGAAAAAAAACTGCGCCGAAATGTAATTATGGATAAATTGTAGCTTCAACATTTGGTCGTGTCATATGTACCGTAAATAAATGTTGGTTACGCACTTCAAGTTTGATGCTAACTATATTTTGTGTTCTTTACTTAAGTTTGAAACATGATTATGAAAAAAAAAGAAATAAATTGATTATTGTATTTATTATAGAGGAAGACGAGATTTCTCGAGAGTTAATATGATGTATACGAAGAAATTTGTGGAGCAGTTTAAGAATTTAGCAATATAATTTAAGTGAGTTAATTGTCGGAATGGTCCCAGTAAGTGGGGGTCTGATGTATTTTGGTCCCCGAAAGTGGCACTGTTGCGGAAATGGTCTCTGAAAGTGTATATATTGGTGCAATTTGGTCCCCATTCCGTTAGCTCCGTTAAATTTAAGCGTGAATAGCAATTTTTGGGAGCCAATAAAAAAAATTTATAAATTAATTGATGTTGTAGAATTTTTTTTTCTGGCTGTTTTAAAATCTTAGAAGAATGTTTGAGGATATGAAAAAGATTAAACTGAATTGATTTCTTAATTTTAATGTATTTAATTGTTACTTTTGCCTTTAACTTTTTGTTATTTACATTTATAAAAAGTTTCATTTTTGCCTCAAAAATTGCTATTCACGCTTAAATTAAGCGGAGTTAACGGAAAGGGGACCAAATTGCACCAATATACACACTTTCAGGGACCATTTCTGCAACAATACCATTTTCGAGAACCAAAGTGCATCAAATCCTTACTTACTGGGACCATTTCAGCAATTAACTCTTATTTAAGTCAATGATGTTACATGTTGCTTTATAAATTTTGTGCTCTCCCATAATATTTTATTTAAATTAGCTCCTCTTCATTCTTAGCCTGATTTGATCGACCATGCTTCTACTCCCTTTATTTTAATATTTTTTATGCCCTCAAATTTTACCTTGCTTTCGTCTTTGATTATATGTCTTTACAACTAAAGCACGATTACAATTATCGAAAACACGAACTATATATAACATTATAAATTATAAGAAAATGAACTAAAATTTTGAATTTATTATTAATAAGGTGTAAGTGTGTACGCACAATGTACCACTACTCTTTAGCTCACATGTATCGAAAAAGTCAATGGGTAAAATCTCACTTTTCTTGCATATGTACTATGGCCTTAAAACGCATTTGTATATAGCTAAGTTGACTAGTAAAGATTATATTCATGCATGTTAATTGCGTACTAATGGTATAAAGTCAATTAAACAGTTAAATTTTTAGGTAATTAAACTTATCTCAATACTCTAATCTCTTGCTTGTAACACAATTACACAAGAATTCGTGCATTAGTAACAATAATAATAAGTTAACATATATAAGGTGCTAAATGGAGTAGAATATCAACTAATTTATTTACAAGTTATGATAGATAAGAGGCTTGAATAGTTGAATTCTTATTGATCAAGCTAAAGAGATCAAATCCCATGTGAATTTATCCTCATTTGGCCTTCGACATGTGCATTGAATTAATACGTGATAGTGTCATGTACGGCCTTTACTTATGCAAGCAAGTTATGACTAAATAATGTATATAGAAGATTAAGAATCGTTTGTTAAATCTGAAGTTTGAAATCTAAGTCTGAAGTCTGACAATAAGTAACTGAATACTGATCGTCTGAATCTGAAAAATAATTGAATCTAAATACTGAAAATGTTTAAGTGCTTGATAACAATTCACTGAAAATGACTTAAATTACGTTGTATTGATAAATTTGCCTACCATATTTTCTTCATAACTTATGATTAGATTAAGAGAACAAAATTTTTTTTTTTTTTGATAATTAGCGATGAATTTTGACTACAATGATATTACAAACATGAATACAGAAATTGCTAACTAATAGAAAGTTAGAGTATAATATGAGACAAATATGTCTCCAACAAGGTTCGAACCCATGACCTCTTACATGAAAGGTTGGGCCGGATGCCACTAGGCTATTGAGCCATCAAAATTAAGTAGCAAATTTTGACTTAATATTTTGTTAAAGATTTCATTCATGTCTGATTTTATTCAATACTTCATTTTTTTTTGTTAAGAAACAAACTTAATAAAATAAGTTATGAATTAATTAAGTTTAAGTGCTTAATCGGTTTAACAAACATGTCCTAAGTCGCTCACGTTTGGGGTTAGGGGGGGGGCAAATTTCAACTGGGGAGAGGGTGGGGGGCTAAATCCGAGAAGGGGTGCGGGGCCGGATTTCGAGCAAGGGTAGGGTGGGGTCCGAACTTCGAGAAGGGGGCGGGGTGGTGGACGTGTGGTGGAGGTAAGGGTAGGGTTTAGAGAAGAGAAATACACTATCTTAAAAAAACACAAAAATTCTAACCCAAATAATAGGTTAAAAAAACGGAGGGAGTATAACTGTATAAGGAAGGAAAATAGAGTTTTGTCATTAATGTAAAATAGCCCTTTCAGTGGGAGGATGCTATATGTATACAAAAATTATGACTGATGTCCCAAATTAAAAATTGACATCAAAAGATGTCATGCCAAAATTCTCATATTATTTGAATTAGCAATTTAGCGGGTCCGATATCTACGTCATTTAATTTCGTTATTTTATTATCGTTCTCTCATGATTTAATTTACTATACTACCCTGTTTGATGAATTTTATAAGAATTAAATATTAATTTGATCTTAAATGATGTGCCACAGCCCACAAGTGGCAATAATTATATTATATGGAATTAGGGACTTCTACTATTAGTGTAACCATTTGAGGCTAAATTACATTTTGATCCCAACATCTAACTACAAATCAACAATTATCTCGATATCATAATTACTCAGTGGTGAAGCTCATGTAGATCGTGATTCTTCAATTGTTTTTGAACGCACACTTCAAATTTATATCGGTTTCGGACATTTACTTTAAAACCCTTACATCCGCCGCTCTAAATAGTTATCATATCCCATCGATCGCATTTACCTATACAACTACAAGCAGTAGAACAACTAATCTAAAAAGGCTCCAGCAATCTACAATTGAGAACACGCTTGGTTGCCACCGATTGGAACGCGCAGCCGCCGAGGAGTGCCTCTCGAGCCCACCATAACCTGCACCAATATTGGTCATTTTCGAGGACTATACTGCGACATTTATATAATTTTAGACGACTAATGTGCAACAATGTACCTAACTATTAGACTACTAAATGTGGTTATAATTAGAAGTAACCTGATGGCTTCATTGTCCCAAGAGGTACATCTACTCCCTCCACTTGAACGTTTGCACCATAGGCTTTTGCAGGTTGATCTTGATATGATAAACTTACATCCTCAAGTCTTATACTGCAAGGATTTGTATCACTGCAGTCAAATTGTATGCCTGCTTCTGTTGTTGATGTTCCATGAATGTCTTCATATGTGATGTCGCTAATCTTCACCCCTGAATCCTGCAACAAATAAAACAAACGTTAAAAGTCATGTTCGATCACACACGTTTCTCACAATATCAATGTTCAATCACATATGGTATATGACCCGAGCTTTTATAGAGTTCTACTAAAAAGTATTAGTTCAAATCTCGCTTGAAGCATATTCTTTTCTACAATATTTGTAATACATACTCTAAAGGGGATCCTTCACCCTAAGGGCCCGTCGCTTCATGACCTGGGACACACGATGAGGTAAATTGAATAATGTGCATTAGAGGGTCATAGACTTGGGTTCACTTGTTTGTCACTTAAATACGAGATTCTCAAGAGATTTGCAGTACATTTTCTAGCGATTACTTTAATTAGATATTTTAGTATTCGTTATTTGTAAACTGAAAGACATTACCTTCTTAGGACAATGATGGTGTGGGCAATAGTTCTGGTCGATTAGTATTGGGTTCTCTACATTATCCATAAGTAGATGTTGGAAAATAACATTCCTCACAAATCCATTGCTAGGCCTTGCCCATGTCTTCACCCTCACACCATTTGTAGTCCCTATAAATTTGACACCTCTCACAGTCACATTTTGTACCCCTGGCTCATCCATCTCCCATCCCAAGCTTCCAATACTGTAATATCAAGATCATGTTTCAAAGCAATGTCAACAATGAAGTAGGTAATGCAACTATATAATAAGTTAATAACCCGTAAGGGTGGCCAAGTTGATGGACTACGTGAGTTTGTGATTGTAACTTGTAAGGTAATGAATTTAATTTCCCTACCAACAGTCTCTTGGTCGAACCTATCACATAGGGATTTTGTAGTGTGGTTGTTAAAAAAGAATGACATGATATCATGATTTCTTTTAGTATTAAAAATAGAATATAGACAACTATATTAAGAACCACTTCGTTAGTTTTCCGTGATAAGAATTCATGGGGTCCATACTAAAACTGTAAAATCAGATGGTTCTCGATAATAACCTTATTCCGTGACCGGGGCCACATAGGACGTTTTGGATCAAAAGGTTGGAGTTTCCAGGGCCAATTGATATACAATCGTCGCCTGTACCCACTCGTGTGTCTAAAATGGTGACATCGGAAGATAATTGAACATGAATTCCATCGGTGTTTGGACTATCTCCGGGAGCCAAGACAATCAATCCTTGTAGTATAACAGCTTGAGACCCATGAATCAGAATGTGGAACATCTGACTGTTTAATGATGTTAAGCCACTGATGAATATGTTTCTTGAACTGTAAAAAGCTAGCAACTACAACCACAACACTCACAAACTTAGAAGGTAAAATTGTTTGAAGGGGCATATTAAAATGACAAATAAATTAGGCTAGGGACATTGTACATCCAACAAGTTGATTGGGAAACACTATACACACCCGAATAGTATTTTTTTAGGAGTGATATTACTATTTTGCTCGTAAGCCAAACTTTTTCGAATATTATATTTACAAATAGAGGAGGTAATATAATCATTTCATTACTAAAAGGATGTGTGTTTATGTTTAATATCAATGTCAAACATTTTACATTTGAGTCGACAAATTTGGCAAACTAGCACAAGTGTGAACAAAATTATGAATATCCACAAATCTTCTAAAACTTTTGGCCTAACTTGTAACTTTTCATGTGAAAAGACAAAACTACCTCTCCATAAACTACAAAATATTTTATGAAATACACACTACCTAAACAACGTATATATGGAGAGGTAATTGTTGAAATGTTCTCAGTAAGTGGTTGACCGTTGTAGTTTGGTTCTCGAAAGTTGGACAGATGAACAAATGGTCCGAGTAAATGGGATATCGGTCCAACTTATAGGGACCAAACTGCAACAGTCATCCACTTACTGAGACCATTTCAACAATTACCTCTATATATGGAATACACACTAATTAACCATATAAATGAAATATTTTGGCCTAACATGTACCTTTCAATATGGAAAGACGAAATTATCCCTCCGTAAACTGCGGAATATTTTATGAAACATATATAGTACAAGCTTACGTACCGTTGCTCCATGAGGACAATCTTTGTCAGAATTTTTGCAAGCCCATAAATTAGATCCTCGACCTTCAATAGTTCCACCAAAAATTGAAACACCACTAACTTGATGAAACTTCAACCAACTTTCAGAACTTCCAATAATTTCATAATCTAAAGGAGCTAAAAGGGTTCCATCTATTCGTATAGTTGTGGCACTATTCAAGCATGATTTTCCCTCAAATACCATACTACCAAGCAAATATCCCCCAGGAGGAACATATATTGTTGCAGGCTCTACAGAATTACATGCATCCCTCCATGCACTTAAAAACGACGACGTTGAATCCGATACCCCGTCTGGTATTGCTCCATATTGTTGCACATTCACTACCAAGTCTGCACTCGACGAGTAGGTAAAAAGGATCAAGACTGCAAGAAATAAGGGGAAAGTGCTAGCTTAGAGCCTTAGATGATTATGTGAGGTAAATAGGGTGTGAAATCAAGGGTTGAAAAATTTACATACATATATACAGGAAATAAATGATATATGGAAATATTAATTTGAATGGAGAAAAAAATTAATATGGGCATATTAGCAAATATGCATGCTGAAATCTTCTATATTATGATTTATGATCACTATCTCATGAATGGAACAACCATTAATCGTAATATAATTATTGAGAAATTTGTGAAAGAAGACATATAAATTTGTTTTTTCTAATATATTCAGAAGTAAAATTGAAAAAAAAAAATATAATACCTGAAAGTCGCATATAACGAAACATATTTAAAGAAATATTTCCATATAAAAATTTAACTATAAATTTTCTAGCAAATATTTTTCTTTGTTGACATCTTGACATGTGCCTTAACGACACATTCTAAAAACCAATATAAATTTGTGGACTATACAAAATGATATGGTTGTATTGTCTTTGGAAGACATCTTTACAATCAAACTTTCAACATGTATATATATCTATATACCTATACCAAATTAAAGGCTTTTTCGAACCTTGATTGGCATGTAATATGGATAACATGGCAAGAAACTTTTGATAACTTGGTCAAAAGTTTCGGAAATAAAGTAGAGAATTTTTTTATTAATAATCCTTCGGCATGATATATTATTTTAATCTAATTTCTTTTGTTACTTTTGGAAACAAATAAAGCTAAATAAAACGAATATGGTTCAACAAAGACATCAAGACATGATTTGTTAATTTTCATCATAGGAAAACAATTATTTTAAAATACTTTTAATTTGAAATTTTAAATTCAATTGATCTCGTATTTAATAATGAATGTATAATTAAAGATTTTAATATATACATATATATTCCTTTATTATATTTGTTAATCAAAATGTGTATGTTATCAAAATTATTCAGTGCACCTATTAGCTGTATGCATATAAAAAATCGTTAATAAATAAATTGGAAACAAATTACTTAAAAGACAAACTAATTAAGTTTATATTATAATTATATAATTTTACATGAACAAATTTTTCTTAGCTTAACTTTCCCCTCCTTAAAGGTATCTTATACTATACCCGATTGCAAAGTTAAATACAAAAAAGTGTTAAATTGCGTTCTTGTTTAGATTAGGAGGTTGCTCATACTATACTAAAGGTATCCAAATAAAACGACTTAATTAATTCACCACTATATAATTTTTAGTTCAAGTTAATGTGTTCGATCGAGTTGAACCTAGATATCACCTCATTGTTGGTTACTCGAGCAAGGTCGATCGAATTATTTCACTTGATCAATACATCATTAGTATTTTATACAGAGTATCTATTTTTGAAGTAAGGTCGATCGAATTATTTCACTCAGACATTTTTCTTTTTATAAAATGTGATTTTTGATATTTTTTTTAGGGACAATATAATCATTTCAAATTTACTTCTAGCCTAACTATTTACTATTTTCTCATCCAATTATTAGAGCCTATTGTTCAACAAAATAAGATGGATTGTTAAGTTAGGAGGCAGAATAGGTAACAATCATTGTGAAGGCAGAAAAGGTTAATTAAAAAGAATTGAAGAGTTGGAGGGGAGTAACATTTTACCATCATTCTTGATTCTGGCTGACTTTGTAAATAATGTAAAGGGTGCAAAAATGACAATAAGGGCCCGCTTGTTAAAATTATTCAGCAGTTGAAAATAATTATTTAAGTACTTATTTCCTTAAGTTTGTTAGTTAACAA
Source organism: Echium plantagineum (assembly GCA_003412495.2). Classification (NCBI taxonomy): domain Eukaryota; kingdom Viridiplantae; phylum Streptophyta; class Magnoliopsida; order Boraginales; family Boraginaceae; genus Echium; species Echium plantagineum. The sequence goes on from QFAX02000307.1 coordinate 10,050, forward strand.
AAAGAATTAAGTACTCAATATTTTAAGATCTGATTGAAATCCTTAACAAAATTTTAAGTTAAAATTTCTTATTTAGTTTTTACCTCTTAACCAAATAATTCCACAATTTTCTCTAAAAGCCCATTCTTCCCAATTATAATCCTATCACGTCTCTTTGACTCCCAATCATAAACGCCATAACCTTTCTTGTTCTTCTTCTCCAACTTATTATCTCCATCGCTGATGTGCTTTCTTCAAACATGTTAGTAACTTTTTTTCTCAATTCAACTTACATATTTTCTCCTTTCTTTTTATGTTCTTTCTTTTTTTATACATTCTTTTTTCAGTCTGAAACCCAATTTATTAGATACGAATTGTCCAATTTTTATTATGTGTTCTTGTTGGATTTTATTGAATTTTTATATGTACAAGACCAATGTATTTATTAGGTGTTGCTCACGGAGTTGCTTTGTTTATTTATCTACAAGACCATTTTATATCGACCATAATTACTTTTTATTTTATTTTATTTAATTATTTAACTACATTAATATATATTTTATTATTTATAAGTTCATTAATAAAATGTATTATTTATCAGTCTATACGATTCATGTATATAAATGAAGTAAGAGCAAAGTAGTCAATACAGCTTAATTTAAATCCTTTTTTTAACAGTTATCAAACATCTAAATATTTTCAGTATTCAGATTCAGTCATAATTTAGATTCAGACATTCAGTAGTCAGTCACTTGTTGTGGGACTTCAGACATTCAGTTTCAACAAATAGGCCTTAAGCCTTACTTGTGTATTAAAGTGAATTTGAAATTACTAAATTGTCAAAATAAAACATCAAAAGTCACATTTTGCACAAGAGAATATGTGAATGGCTCGTTTCATACACAAGACAAGATGTGGGTGATGGAAAACAGACAAAGTTTTCTTTTGTAAATTAGCGATGTAGTGAGATTCGAACCTAGAACCTTTTAGTCACTAGCAAGAGTCTTTTCCACTAGGCTATTCGATTACTCGAAAACAGACAAATTTATGGTGCCATTTGTCCTAGTTTAGTGCACAAAAAATCAAATGTTAATATACAAGCAAACTAGAATATATAGGAAGAACTATCAAACCTTTTTAGAATTTTTCTTCGTGCATATTTAAAGAGTTGTCAAATTTTAAATTTTAATGATTTGATTTTATAAATTGTGAACTTAAATATTTGTGTATATCTCTCATGATATTTCACGGAACATACACCAAAATATAGTGGGTTTCATCATATTTTTCTATTACCATGATGATTTAACTCAAATCAAAATTATGTGTATCAATTCCAACTACTATTATATCTTACATATTAACTTTGACCATCTAAAATAATTGGACGATATTTTATAAAAAAAAAAGTATAACATTATTTTCTAGTAGTTTATGTTAAATAGTATTAACATATCGAGACATCATACCGACTCAATCTAGCTCAAGGCTTGACTCAAATTCAATATTCATACTATAGTAAAACTTTTATAAATTAATAATTTCTCTAAGATAATAAATTTATTCGGTTTTAACTTGAGCTAGTTAAAAAAATTAACGAAATCGATAAAATAATAAGATAATACTTTTTAAAAAAATCCTTTATAATTATATAAGGTCTCAAGAAAATTATAAATTAATAGTCCTTAAAAATTGAAATAATATTATTACAATTTATTTAAAATATGACTCTATAATAGTTTTTTTTTATGTTCAAATCACTTTGGAGTTCATCTATCATTTTTCTTATGTCATCTATTAGTTCCAATGTTGTGTTTTCGAATTGTAACATAAAATTGTGAAGAGTTCGTGACGCCAAAAGTGCTTCCTTTCGAGTAACAGGTTCCAAAGACACGGTGTCATCCTCATCTTCATCATTGTTCTCAATAATAGTAAACACAATTTCTTCTATTTTCACCCTGATAATTCATTAGATTGTTGATCTTGAACTTATTATGATAGTCACATTGATTGATCATTGTCTGAAGATATGATTGAGTAATTTTAGAAAGTTTATATCATTTATATACAAAAGTTCCAAAATTAAAATTCTACGTTGAATATAGTACATAAAAAGGTAGCTATATACATTTTTGTAGGGTGGATGTACCCAAATATACTTATTTGAATTCAATGATCAATAACTTATGCAAAAACTCTTCATCTCATGCAAAATCTCTTTAAATAATAAATTATTAATTTATCGATAAGTTAACAACTCCCTAAATTAATAAATTTGGCCGGTTCAAACATTATTAATTTATAGAGTTTTACTATAGATCGAGTTGAACATTTATACACACACACCAAAATAGTAACTTATTAAGCCTGTAATGATTATTATGTCCCCTTATTTAAAATTGTAGTAGGTGAGAAAATTCAATTGCGGATAAATGGTCAGGTCGCACCAAAAAACACTACTCTAGTGTGTGTAGTGGATTTATAGATTGCTCGATTAGACTCGCTTGATTAAACTCGGGTCAAACGAACAAAATCTACAATTTCCTAAATTGTGAGTGTGTGTGCATGAAATGGAGAAAATTGTCGGTTTGGTCCCTAGGAAAATTTGTGCAAGTTGCACTTTGGTCCCACTTAATGGCAGGCTGCGGATATGGTCCTAGTAATTGGTACATTTGGTGGACTTTAGTCTCTCGACGTTAAAAGTGTTAGAATTATGAGGTGTTGTCAAGTCATAATAAGTGTCCGTTAAACAATTTGATTGTTCGGAGTGATTACTTATTTAAAGTTAAGTTCACACATATATTATGTTTGACAATAATATAGGTGCGAATTCGAAATGCATCAAGGGGCATGATGGTTTACAAGGGCCCGCTCATGATTTATATGTTAGTAAAATAGTTGTCGATATTTTATTAACATATGACTAATCTTATTTCGATCCTAGAAGGTCATACATATACAATGCGCTTGATTTTCAATACAACTGAAACTTCCGGTGTTAAAGTGTAAACGTCAAATAATGAAGGGGGTCGACCAAAAATGAGAAACAAAAGGTCAAATGACTTTTGATTTTTGAATTGAAACACACTTATTATTATATTAAGTGGTGCATGAATGAGATGGAGGTTATGTTTTTGTGTTAATGCAATATTAGCACTATTTTATGACAAAAAACATAACACTTTTTAATAATCTTTTTTCACATTGTAAGACAATTGAAAAGTCAAGAAAAAAAACTCTTCCTCCTCCTCACCTCATTTTGGCCGAACACCATACACCAAGAGGAAATATTTCTCTTGGTTCATTCTTTGTCCAAAAACACTTCTAAGCTCTAGTCGCTTCAAAGGAAGGAATCAATCACGCATTAGTGTGGACTAACTAGAGAGGGGAATGAACGATTGTTGCTCTTCCGCTGCAAACTATACTCACTCTTCAAATGTATATACACAAACTCATATTTAAATGTGTTTTAAAACATTGTATTCGATCGTTTATGCGATTTTGCATAATTTTGATATGCAAAACTTGTATTAAACACCAACAGTGGCATCATGAGCCCGGTACATATGTTCAAATTTACTTTAAATGTTATGAAATATTATTTCTATGAATTATAATATCATATATGTATGTTTTAATATCAATAGTTAAGGTTAATGTGCATTAAGAGTAATGTACAAACTTGTAACTTTTAAGGCTTGTATGTTTTTTCTTAAAATTATGTAAAAATATAAATTAAACATTAGAGTCAATTTCAAGTTCACTGTAATTTTTCTGAAATTATTTCGATTTTTTAAGTGTTCGCAATTGATGTTTGAACATCCATATCCATATGTTCACCCGAACGGATTTGAGATACAGTGTTTTAAGAGTTGTATATATTTTGATAAAAATCTGAAATATAAATCAAATATTAGAGTCAATTTCGAGTCTACTGTAATTTTTCGGGAACTTAAGTAGGACCAAAGTGCAAATTGCACATATTTAGTGGAACCAAACCGACAATATTTCTCGCATGAAATGAAACAAAATACATGTTCCTTCCCTATGCAATACGACTCTAATTTCCCCTTAATTTTTTATTCAATTAAACCCCAACTCTAATATTTCGCCCAAACTCCAGTTTTAATATTAATATGTCCAAATTAATTCATTAAAATAACCACCTAATATGTAAAATTGCATTATACCATTCTCAATTCGTCAAAAAAATTGAACTGGTAAGTGATTGATTAAGTTATTCAATTACTTATATCGTCAATTTGTGATATATGGAGGCTAATCAATTATTTCTATATTATTGAGTTTGTTTTTTATGCTAATTAGATGTTTTCAATGTTTAGTAATTGAATTGACCATGTTGTAAATTAGCTTGAATTTTTTATATACCAATGTTATAATTTGAGATGAATTAGTGACCTTTATTATCTATTGGTTTGGTTATCTGTATGGGATGTTTTATTTTTTTGAATTTAATCCATTGTTTTTCATCAATAAGATAGTGAAATTTAGAATTACTACGTATACGAATGAATAAGCGCAGACCTACATATCAATTGAAACTGAAGTTATTTATGACAAAATAACTAATGAAATTGGAATATATGATTGATTAGATATAGAAATCGCCACCAGAAGATACGTACAATGTATAGATTAATGTAACTAAAACATGCTAAGCCATGCAAAGCTGGAATGTCTATGGTGGTTCGACATTTTCACCGTTGGATAGTTTTCGAGAATCTTTTGCATTGAGGAATAAATTATGACCATAAAATATGTTTTAATTGGAGAAAGAAATCGAGGAATAAATATCAGTCCCTGTGGAAAAATATTACCCAAAAACGTAACATGTCGAGAAAAGTAAAGGGAGACATGAAAAAGGATAAGACTAACCATTATCGTACCCAAGAAGATGAAAGAGATGGAAGAATGAGAGGGTTTTTTGTCAGAAAACATCTAGCTTTTATTAGGGAGGGGGGCGGAGGGAGAAGCGGGATGTGAGAGGTTAGGTGGATAGGGTGTTAAAGGAAGGGAGTGCAGTTTTTTTATCGTTTTATTAATTGAATTGAGTATTATAAGTTTTTTTGATATACCAATGTTTTAAATGTTAAATGAAGTTTGTGAGTTTGGTTATCTATTTGGTTTAGTTACCTGGAAGGAGTGATGAAGGAAGGGAGTGAGAATATGTCGGGGCAGTTACAAAACACTGTTGCTAGTTCACTGTCGGGGAAGATAGCTTTCCAGCAGCAAGAGCTGCAGCAGCCTCATATGTATGAGAGTTATCAAATGCCGGGGAAGATGCAGAATCCAGGCGTTCCTCGTCAAAGTATGGAGCCTGATATATTTAAAATTCGGAGATATATGTCACAGAGAATGTAAGCTGTTTTTTGCTATTATTGTGTTTATTTCACTCTTGTTTAATCAAGCATGGATGATGCTACTAAGGACAGAACTGCCGAACTAGCTAGGTAACAAATTTTGTCACATGAATACTTGAGTTGATTCATGAGTTACTTGAATTTGAAATGTTGTTATGTTGGTAGACGAAGGGCCGAAAGGGTTGCCTTTCTAAGGGGTTTGTTTGAGAAAGAGGCCCCTTCTGTAAATTAAGTTTGTTGTTTGGTTTGTTTTACTAATTTTCTTCTATGGTGGACTTTGTAAGAGGTCCAATTTGACATAGCATATGTGCAACACAAGTGAGAATCTAATTGGAGGTCGATAGCTAACTTTATCTCTTGAATGCTTCATCTATATAATTTCTCTTCTGTTTTCTTGACGTTGTATATCTTCTTGCATCTTTGAGAGGGGAGTCTTTTAGGTGCAGCCGTCAAAGTAACTTTGTGTTCCCTGTGTTCTTGTTATTATGTAGGATCGACTTCTGATATGACTTTTGACTTAGTGTGGAACGTTATAATGTGGTTTTTTACCCTCCAGATATGAATACATTATGCGCCGAATGCGAAATCCTCATGAGGTGGTACCTCAGAAGAAGATGTTTGACATAGCAAAAAAGTTGGAAGAATACTTATTTAAAGTTTATGGTGCAACGGTCCGTCCTCACTTCACAACTACTTTGTATATTAATTCCAGTTTTTTTTCCTTTTTAAGAGTGATATTAGCTTTTCAAATCATGTTGTGCCTGTTTGGCTGAGGTATGAGGTGATGAAAATGCCAAGCTTATAAGGAACATAATTAAAATGAACTCGGGGATTTGGAAATGTTTTTAGTTTGACCACATAATATCTTTAATAACCTTCAGGATTCGTTTTTATTACAAAGTAGCTCAAAAAGTAATCATGAAATGTTACTAATGTTCTATTACTTCACATATGAATGTTATTTCAATTCTTTTTAGGATGAGTATATGAACCTAACCACTCTGGAGAGTCGTATACATGGTATTTTCAGACACCCCGCACTGGGTAGTCGCAACCTGCACCACTCATATGTTAATTCTTCTTCATTGATTGGTACAATGATTCCAACCCCTGGCATGCCTCAAAATGGTTCAAATGTGACGGCAACTTCACCTGTAGACAATTCCATAGTTGGTGGGGGCAACAAATCCAGGGCATCCTCTATGGTTCCTTCCTTACCATCAACTAATCAGCCTGCTGATGGTAATTAATTTTATTGTCACATGTGTTAAGGCAGTTAAACATATCCTTTACTTGTAAACTGTGCTTTTTGTTGCAGAAGCATTCTCTAATGGATATCAACGTTTACCTTCCAGCATGGGCATGCGCGTAGAGAGATTGCCAGCTCAAATGATTCCCACCCCTGGATTAAGTAGTGCAGTTAGTGACAGTATGAAGCTGTTGAAAAGTACAGGAGCTATAGAGGGGCAACTTTCTATGATGCATGGTGGTCGGCCAGAGAAATTAGATCAACATCAAAGACCATGGCTGCAGGGTATTATAATTCTATCTGCTTCTTCCTCCTCCCTTTGTGTGCATTCCTTTCGCCCTTATTTTGGAAAAGAAATTTAACAGAATCAAATCTTCTGCTTTCACAATTACTTGTCCCTAAAATAATTCCCTTTGTTATTTTTCTAACTATATGTTGTTTAAACAATGAATGTAGGTGATAGCTGTGGGATGTCTACTGGTGATGATTCTGTACAATCTGTAGATGTTGTTCCTTTGCTGTCAATGACTAAGACAAACTCTTCTATGCTCCCCAACCAGTCTAACTTACTTACTGCTCAACCTGCGAAAAATTTAAAGCAAGACTTAGCTGATCAATTGGAGAAACTGAGATATCCATGTGACAACTCTTTCCCTGAAAACCTTGTTCGGTCTCATCAGCATCAGAAGCAGCCACTTCAAAAGTGCCAGAAGGAACTTCAATATCAACACCAGCTAAACCAACATAACCATAAGGAACTTCTTCAGCAAAACCAACAAAATCGAAACAAGCATATGTTGTTGGAGAACAATCCATGTTGTGAATCTCAGGTCTCATCTGGTATAAGGTGTCCAATAAATTCTGAGCCTGGACTGGAGCGCCATAATGAAGCTCTGACTACGCAAGCTTTGGAGCGAAGTCAATTATCTGATATGCCATCTCAATGCACACTGAAACCCATGGGGAATTTTTCTGAAAGTATCCACTCACAATCGATTTCATCTGCTAGTCAGGGTTCATTGCCCCTGCAAAATCAAACTGCACGCCACATGCATCATATGGAACGTAAAAAGCAATTTCTTGCAGACACTGAAACTGAATTTGACAATCTTTCTTGTACACTAAAATCAGATGTTAAGATGCAGACTCAGTGGTCTTCTGAGTCAAAAGATGGTTCCCAGACATCAGAGAACTCCCTTGGTGAACAAAATGTCTGTGAAGAACTTAGTCAGAGGATAGGGGCTCTAAATGAGGCCCAGAAATATGCATATACGAATGGAGAATCAGTTGTCATTAAGTCGGAAGACCCATCGAATGTAAGCTGTTCCAATTCCACATCAGGAAATCTTCACAGTGAGAGGATATATAAATATTACCAGAGGTGGATACTATTTTTGTTGCATGCTCGACGATGTTCAGATCCTGTAGGGAAATGCCGAAACCCTAATTGTGAAACTCTCCAAATTCTGTTGAAACATATGCAAAATTGCAGTGTATCCGAATGTTTATATCCACGTTGCCGTAGAACGATGGGTTTAATTGGTCATTATAGACAATGTAGGGATCCAAGCTGCCCTGTGTGTGTTCCTGTTGCTTTTCAGCTGAGGGCATATTCCCGTTCTGGTTCTAGGTTGCCACCTCCGAATTCGGTTGGTGAATCTCTTAATCACACTTCTATTGGTCAAGTTGCTTGTGAACTAGCCTTGAAGAATGGTCCGGGAGTGGATGACGATTCGGTTATTTTAGAACCATCTCTTAAACGACCAAAGATCTTGCAGTATACTGAATCTGATACCAGGACAAGCGGAGAAGCAACTCGTAATAGTGGGGAGCCTCATGTTCTGCAAGAGACATGGCCTATAGAAGCAAGTTTTGGTATTAGCATGCCAGTGAAGCATGGTAATATAGATGTTGAGGAAGGAAATAAGGGAATTACTGGGATTGAGCATCTCAAAAAGGATGATTACTGCATAGACAGGCCTAATATTGATGCCAATATGCTGCACAGTCCTTCTACTTTGGCTGCACAGAAGAACATCAAGGTAGAAGCGGGTGTGAATGAGCTCAAACATGATAACATATCTGTGCCTACTGGAGATGCAAGTGCAACCATGTCTGAAAAGCCTAAAATAACAGGAGTATCATTAGCGGAGCTATTCGCGCCTGACCAAGTACGTGAACATATTCGTGGCCTCAGGCAGTGGGTTGGCCAGGTGAGTTCAAATATGCTATTGATACTTCATGATTGAGCGTTTATAAGTTTACTGCTACAAGTGTGTTATATTATAGAATCATTTGTCCGTAATATCTTTTGATATCAAGAGCGGACGTGATGAATTTGGCTACCATCTTAAGGAAATTGCATTCGGTTCCCCCTGATTTATCTCAAATTGTCTTATATGGAAAACAAATTGCAATATAAACAGTTCCTATTTAGTTCATCAAGATTTTGACCAGATGGGACCACACCTGAAGTGCATGCAACCTCATGTTGGACTACTGACCATGCTCCAAAATCGAAATGTTGATAGTGTAGGCACTATCTATCACACTTCCTCTTATTTGTGTTTCATGATTGCCTAAAATGTTAAAATTGTTCAATAAGTTGTTAGTTTTCTTATTCTTGTGGTTGGCATTTTCCTTGAGCTATGGTCAAATTGATCAGAACTACCTTCGTATGACAGGCCAGTTTAGTATCTATGTACCAGATTTTCTCGTGTCCTTTCATTGCTTGCTCTTGAAGGTTCCATACTGAGTTTTCTATACTCTTGCAGTGTAAATCCAAAGCTGAAAAGAATCAAGCATTGGAACATGCCATGACCGAAAATTCTTGTCAGTTGTGTGCGGTTGAGAAACTTGCTTTTGACCCACCTTTAGTTTATTGTTCTCCTTGTGGGGCTCGAATAAAAAGAAACGCAACGTATTATACAATTGGTGCGAGTGGTACTCGACACTACTTTTGTCTGCTCTGTTATAACGAGTCTCATGGAGATACCATTCTAATAGATGGATCTAATTTACCAAAGGCAAGGATGGAGAAAAAGAAAAATAACGAGGAGACTGAAGAGGGGGTATGTCCTTTTTACTTTCTTTTGAATTGCTTTACCTGCTGGCTACTGCTTATAAACCAGCTGGATGTTTAGATTTCTCGTTACCTTGTTTAAGTGGACTTATAAGGCACTTATATCTATAATGGTCAACCTAAGATATAGTCCCTTGTAGGGTGCTCACTGTTTGTGAGGTTATGCTTCCATTTTGAAGATGACCGAGACAAAATAAGACTATGTGTTCGTCATCTGAATAGATCGCACGCCCTCTAATCTTCTTCTCCTTGAACTTAAGACTTTTCTGCATTTTGTAGTGGGTGCAATGTGATAAATGTGAAGCCTGGCAACACCAAATATGTGCATTGTTTAATGGAAGAAGAAATGATAATGGACAAGCCGAGTATATCTGTCCCAATTGCTACATAGAAGAAGTTGAGGGTGGTGAACGGATTCCCTTACCGCAGAGTGCTGTTCTTGGAGGCAAAGATCTACCCAAGACGATCCTCAGTAACCATATCGAGAAGCGATTATCTCAGAAACTAAAACAAGAAAGACAAGAGCGTGCGAAGTATCATGGAAAAAGTTACGATGAGGTACTTATGTTGTTTGGTATATCAGTTTGTATAAGATTATACTCGCATCTTTTATTTATTGTTGTAAATTGCGGATGACTTGGTATTGATGTAAATATCCTGTAAAAAATAGGAATATATTCCTGAACAAGTTGACTGCCCATTTCCCAGCCATCTGTAATATAAGTCAAAAACTCAAAATGCCTTGTCATGTGTATCAACTCATATATGTGATATGGATATAGTTTACCTTTTATATTCTCTCGAACCTAGTCCTTCCTGTCTCATTCTTTTGTTTTTACCCCGTCTCTGATTAATGCCTTGAACTACAACTCTATACTCGCTCTGTTGCTGGCTATAGGGAAGATAAATCTGGAGGGCGGGGCTAGGGACATAACGCAAATAGTTGTAATTGACTTATCCTATTTTTTCTGCCAGGTTCCAGGTGTAGATGATCTTGTTGTAAGGGTTGTCTCGTCAGTGGACAAAAAATTGGAAGTCAAGCCAAGGTTTGCTGAGATCTTTAAAGAAAATTATCCATCAGAATTCCAATACAAATCTAAGGTATTCTCGGCTATGTAGATTTGGTGTCTATGCTGCAAAAGTGGTATTCACTTCTGTATACTTATGTTACAGCATGACATGTTTTCCTTCTATGCTTCTTGGCTGGTGGTTATGCTAGACATGTATTTTCCCTTTAACACATCGTGTAGCCTAAGTTGGGACTTTTGATATTTACATTTACTTGTGTATTATATCTCCAAAATTTTAACTAAATACTGATAGCTATATCTTTCCAGGTCTTACTGTTGTTTCAGAAAATTGAAGGTGTGGAAGTATGCTTGTTTGGCATGTATGTTCAAGAATTTGGATCAGAGTGCCAACAACCAAATCATCGCCGCGTGTACCTTTCTTATCTAGATTCTGTTAAGTATTTCAGGCCAGAGGTGAAAACAATATCTGGGGAGGCTCTGCGTACATTTGTATACCATGAAATTTTGGTTGGTTACTTTATCTCATTTCCTTACTGTATTAATCTGTCTGTCTTATATTATTTACGTAAGTGTGCTTCTGCTCCATGTGGTTGATTTTTGTTTTTTTCCTGCTACACCAGATTGGATATCTTGAATATTGCAAACTTCGAGGTTTCACGAGCTGTTACATTTGGGCTTGCCCTCCATTAAAGGGTGAAGATTATATTTTATATTGCCATCCAGAAATTCAAAAAACCCCAAAATTGGATAAGCTTAGAGAATGGTGAGCTAACGGCCTTCTGCCTCAGATTTGTTCTAATATATCCGCCAAATTGCATGCTAATTGTAATGCAACTGCAATTGACTTAGATTACTATCTTACTGCATCAGGTATGTGTCCATGCTAAGCAAAGCCACGGAAGAGAACATAGTTACCGAACTCACAAATCTCTATGACCATTTCTTCGTGACAACTGGTGAGTGTAGAGCGAAGGTTACTGCTGCTCGGCTACCCTACTTTGATGGAGATTATTGGCCTGGTGCTGCAGAGGATATGATCTGTCAGCTTACGAAGGAAGAGGAAGAGAGGAAACAGTATAAGAAGGGTGCAATTAAGAAAACCATGACTAAGCGAGGAGTTAAAGTAATTAGAGGATCTGATCAAACTGATCTCTCTGGGAATGTGTCAAAAGATCTACTTCTCATGCGTAAGGTATGGGGCACATGTAAATCATATTTACTAACAGATCTTATACTTAGTTTGTTGTAGATTAATGTTTTCTCTTCCATTTCAAAGAAAATGTTTGAAGAGCATAAATTGTTTGGTAAGTTTCTCTCTCATAATAATAATAGGTTTGTTTTAGATATGAAAGTGCATAAATTATAGAGCGAGAGGGCAGGGTGAGAGGTTGAAGATGAAGTTATGATTATGAATCACAAAGGGAATAAATATATGAAATCAGTTCGTTGGACCTTAAAAGATTCTAGATTGCAATAAGAATTTCATCATAATGAGCATACAGAGAATTAAATTGCAATGTAAGATTTTCGTTTGGCATACAGAGAATTAGATTGCACCTAAGATTTTCATTATTGTAATATTCTATTATCTAAACAAACACTTGACTATAAAATTTTCATTTTCAATATATATGCAAGTTTTGTATAATTGTGTCTCCTTTTTCTGAATTACTTTATTCCAAGTTGATTGTAAAAAAAAAAAAATACTTTTCATATCATGACTATGGAAGCGTATGGCAATGGTTTAACGTAATATTGTATGTAATTATGTAAGCTATGAGACACAGAATCATGTATATGTAATTTGATTTTTATTTGTGAACAACTTCGCCAAAATGGTGCAACACCAAATATTGAGTACACAACATAAGTTGGACAAAAGAAAAAGTTGATGTCATAATATTTACACTCTTGCTAGCTATAAGAACAAAAAGTAATACTTAGCCCTCAAACTGTCTTTAAATGTTGTGAAGATTCAACTCGGACCATTAAGTTCATTTGAATATTCTAAGAGGATCTTAGAATATTTAAACAGATCAATTAGAATGAGTATTGTTTTATATTATCATTTTTATAGAATAGTTACCTTTATATTCAGTGTATTTTTGTAGAAGGACAACTATTTAGAGTTGGTGGAAGTGCCTAATTGAAAATGATGTTTTACTATCCACTAAAGTACTCATTTAATATTAGTATTCGAAATCAGATCTTCGGATTTAAATTTACTTAAAAGTTCCAAACTCACTTTGATTTTTCACAGTTTTACCATGATATCAAACAATTGGTGTTCTTCTGGTAATCTGTAGACTTTGCTTCTTCATATTTTTATGCTAATTTAGTAAGGTTGTCGCTTGTACCTCGTTACTTTTTGTTACTCTTGGTCCTCGTTCTCCTGAAGGCGAAATTTCCCTTATCATCGTCTAGGCCAAGTTATGGCTTTTAGTATTTCATGCTTACTTCTTGCTCTCATATTAATTTTTCTTTTAATGAACTGAACTACTTTCTGTAGCTTGGAGACACAATATGTGCAATGAAGGAGGACTTCATTATGGTTCACTTGCAGCATGCATGCAGTCATTGTTGCATATTTATGGTGTCTGGAAATCGTTGGATTTGCAACGTGTGCAAAAAATTTCAGCTTTGTGACACGTAGGTTACCCTTTTCCAGATTCTTATTGAGTAGAGTATCATCTCCTTTACTGATTGCAATTTGCATGTATGCATATCGATGTTACAAGATATATACCAATTTGAGCACATCTAGCTGAAAGCCATGTTATTGTATATTAGTATATAATTTAATTGGGAGTTGGGTCACATGCTTCTGTTGGAAGAAATTTGTGTTTCTGAGTATGAATTGTAGCGACTCAAGGTAAAAATTTCCTGTACTCGGTTGATTTCAATTAATTTACTTTGTTCAATGTTTTGCCTGATCAATATGGACATGATTTTGTTACTACTTCAGTAGACTTGGTCAGATCAGGCTGACCATTGCATGTTTTCAATATTAAATGGTTTGATTGTTTGAATGCTTAAGTAAGTAGCATGATATTCTGAAATGTTAGCAAAGAAACGTACTTACATCCGAGTGATTAGTGAAGCGATGCCGTGATTTAGTTAGCTAGCAAAAATAAACTACTTGTGATGTAAAATATGAAACCCAAGATATAGGAACTTATTTTGGATTGGTTGTTTAGGTGTGAAGCAGGTGTTCATACTTTCTTATTATCCCATAATCCTGCTTATATATCCTTCAGGTGCTATACAGCTGAACAAAAACTTGAAGATGGAGACAGGCATCCACTTAATCAAAAAGACAAACACACGCTCCACCCTGTAAGCTATAGTATCTTCCATCATGATCTGCTATTTCGTCTCATGAAAATTATCCATTCATTTTGTGTCCTCTAGCTTTGAAAGTAAACTATAAAAGTAGTTTTGTTGCACACTTGTTTATGTTGCAGCGGTTGTATTACTGATATTCTTGAAGTTCACTGTATAGATGCATTGGATGTGCAGGTTGCAGTTAGTGGTGTACCAGAGGATACAAAAGATCAAGATGAGATTCTTGAGAGCGAGTTCTTTGACACAAGGCAAGCATTCCTCAGTCTTTGTCAAGGAAATCATTACCAGTATGATACCTTACGTCGAGCTAAACATTCTTCTATGATGGTTCTTTATCATCTACATAATCCCACTGCTCCTGCATATGTTTCTACATGCTATGTCTGCCATCTTGATATTGATGCTGGTCAAGGTTGGCGATGTGAGACTTGCCCTGATTATGATGTTTGTGATGCTTGCTATAAAAAAGATTGTGGTAACAATCATCCTCATAAGTTGACTAATCATCCATCTAGCGCTGATCGTGATGCGCAAAATAAAGAAGCAAGGCAACTACGATTTATACAGGTACTCTTCTGGCTGTACCTGTGATACTTCAAGACTTCACAAATTTCAACTCCTTGACGTGTTACGATATTTAAGATAAGAGTCTGTTTGGGTGATATGCACTAGTTCCTTTTTCACTCTAGTTATAACACCAAACCCCATTATAATGCATAACAAGCTGGCACACCATTCCCTTAGTGAACTTAGGTATGGAAATATGGTTTCTCCCAGTCACCACCGTCACAAAATTTAGAAACCCAGGTTTTGACCTACACATTTTCAAAACCTCCTAAATTTATCAATTTACTCTTCAAATATTTTTCAACTTATGTAGCAGCCCCCCTCCCCCCCTCTCCACGGACATGACCAATTTTAAATCCTGATTCCAGGACCCATTCCTCAGATTCATATATACTTGTGCGATTCTAAATTTTATATGGGTAACCTTTGGTAGTGATGGGTGATCTGAAAATGGAAGTTAAAATGGGAACACTAGGATAGTTCACAGTTGTTCATTCAATTTGGGTTGTGCTCGTATCTTCATTATTTTTTATGCCTCCTCAGCTCAAGAAAATGCTTGAACTACTGGTTCATGCATCCCAATGTCGTTCTCTACTTTGTGAATACCCTAACTGCCGCAAGGTGAAGGGGCTTTTCCGCCATGGGATGCAGTGTAAACTCCGGATATCTGGAGGTTGCTTTCTCTGTAAAAGAATGTGGGATCTCCTTCAACTTCATGCTCGAGCATGCAAAGAATCGAAATGTCATGTACCCCGCTGCAGGTACGAAACCCAACATGTTCAATAGACTGTTTCCTTCTCCCTTGTTTGCAAGTTCTTCATGGTTTCATGAAATGGTTTGCAGAGACCTAAAAGGCAATTTGACGAGGCTGCAACAGCAGTCCGAGTCTCGGAGGCGAGCTGCCGTTACGGAAATGATGAGACAGCGAGCTGCCGAAGTTGGCGGAAACCGGGGGGGTAGATAGCACGAGCCTGCTTTTTGTATTACTAGGCTACTAGCATAACTATCTATAAAAAAAACACAATCAAATGATGTGCATTATTCGTTCTTTCTAGTAAAATTTTGCTCGTATATATAGATGAGCTGATGAAATCAGTTTTTGTTGATGTAATCTATTCTTTGTATTGCATTATATGTTCGATATACTCTATCAATAATATCTTGGTCGAACCTGTTACATAAGATTTGTCTAGACTCTAGCGTGGTTTATTTATGGTCCGTTTGGTTGGGGTGAACCTAGGTGAAATTTATCATTCATCCTGTTTGGAACCAAAATTAATACTTGGTTAATGTAAGTGAATCGTTACTGTATGTTAACACATTTATGCTCATTCACGCCAAAATCGGTGGGTAATGCTTGATTAATGGAGTAATTTTTGTTTTAATTATTACTCTCTCCGTCCCTAAAAGATTGATACATTTTGACTTTTTATGGTCAATAAAACACGTTTTAAAACATAAATATTTCTTATTCTACACGAGGAAAAATTGTAAAAAGTTGATATTTCAAAAATATATATTGAGACGAATCTAACAAGATCCTGACTATATTATTTCTTATCATTTAATGAGAACTATTGATCAAATTTTTTAAATTTTGACCATGAAAAGTCAAAATGTATCAATTATTTAGGGACGGAGGGAGTATATCAGACTAAAATATCCACCAACAATATTTCCCTCCATCAATATTATTTGCCTCTAACAAAAATACTCTCCCTCGTTGTTCACGTAATTTCCTCCAGAAAAATATACATCACTCGTTATTATAAATAAATCGGCGCCTCTTTTCATTATTGTTTTGCGTACTGCTTCTTCGGTCCTTCATTCTTGCTTGACATTGAGGTCATATAGAAACCATTTTTTTCTTCATTACAATTTCAATTCGTGAGTGCATTGATTAATTGATTTATCCTTATTATGTTTTCATTTCCCAATGATGGTCTTTTTTCATTGCATTGTGGAGTCTCAATTACACAAAAATTGTGTTACTTTTGTTTTTTCTTGTTAAAAATATTTATGTTTTGCTAATGTTTTCATTCAAATAATAATTTGCAAACAAAAACAAGATGAATGTAGTATACTGTCTTTTAAGTTATTAATTATATTGTGTCACTTATGGAAGGATAATAGTATCCAAACAGAAATTATAATAGTTCCACTTACATTCCTCTAACTTAGGTTTTAAATATTTACACTCACCTAGATTCATCCCAATCCAAACGCATCATTAGCAGACATGGTTTGCAGACTATTACGTCAGCTCGAGGTCTGGCAGTGCGCACGCGATGAGTAGCGGATCCTTTGTTACATAAAAAGTCATTAATTTCTCGGGTGAGTCTATCACACGGGACTTGCCAATTGATTTACATGACTATCATGGTTTGCATGTTATTGCATTCCCTCAAGGTATTGCACGTTCCCGTCATAAAAGTTAATGAAATAGGTATATTTGCAACTACAATATGTTCGATCTCTCCTATCAATAGTTTATTGTTCTAGTTTGTCAACTCGATAGTGAATAGTGATTTACTATTCCAGTGCGTATAGTGTTGCCCCAACTCGAAGTATATTAGTGCAAACTCGATAAGTAGGGCCAGCCCATCTAGTCCGAAACAAAAATATACTAACACACTACTACTAGTTACTCATATCGAGACATTTGTCCATCAAATTCTTCTTCCAATGGCGGCGTTGTCATCTTCTGCCACCACTCCACGTCATCACGCCACCCCTCCACGTCATCATGGCACCACTAAACTCATCTCCTCTACATTATGTTTCAACAAAAACGCGCAAATTTCAGCTTCAAATCGAGACTTCCATAAGCTCGCCGTCTCCCCCACCAACGTTTCTGGTGAAACACGTGCCATGCCCGATTTGCCCCCCTCACCAACTTCCTCAAAGTTTGTGTTTTAGTGTTTATTTGCTAAATAATTAAGTAATTCCTTTTTTTTAATCGAAGGATGACTCGTCTCATATTGAATATGTAATAGTATACGAGGCGGTTTATATGATTGGTGATAGTATTTCATCATTAGTACTATACTCAATTTACCCCCATTTTCAGTCTTGGTAATTGTACCAACAAAATTGTATGGTACATTTTTGAAATTTGGCGGTTGACTTTTTCAAACTTTGTACTCAAATATGTTGATGTATGTTAGATAATATTTGGTGAAGAAAATATTGAATGCATGTGTTTTAAATGTAATTTAGTGTTAACATGATAATTTGGATTTAAGGTTATAAAGTTCGTTAATTTTCACCATTAAAAAAATTAAACTCTGAGAATTTTTTAGTGATGGAGGTAGTATGTAACAAATCGAATAATTTTTTTATTAGGTTTAAGATGCAGCTTGTGTAGGTTATTGGTGGTGATTTTTGAGAAGTCAGTTCGTATACTGAATTTTGTTGCATTGCTAAATTCAAAATCTTGAAGTTGAATTTGACGAGAGTGAAAAGATTATTCGAAGTGACTCATTACACTACCTATGTTTAGTGTTTCCATGTCCTGTGTGCTTGAAATGCACATGTAATGAATTGTCTTGTGTTGGATTTTCAGGGTGAAAAGTCACACAATTTCAGTCGTGGTTGGTGATGAAAGTGGAATGATAAATCGAATTGCTGGTGTATTTGCACGAAGAGGATATAATATTGAGTCACTTGCAGTCGGTCTCAACAAGGATAAAGCGATTTTTACTATAGTTGTGCATGGGACTGAAAAGATATTGCAACAGGTCATGGAACAACTTCAAAAGATTGTTAATGTGTTGAAGGTATATACCTCATTCTTCTTTTCTGTTGTTTCTATTTATAGGATGTTCCTCAGACGTTAGTTGTCATAGGGTATCAGAACCTTGAAAAGCGGTGTTAGTGGAAAGTGTCGTATGAGGACTTTGAGATAAAATAGAATATGCTGATTTCCTTTTATCCCGTAGAACCTCAATAATTGCAATATCATTTTAGTTTATTGATCAAGTATAAATTGGATATATGTTGAAAGTGCAGATCTGAAATTAATTCTGTTGGTTTTGTGGATGGTTGCTTGTATAAATATTTTCAGGTCGTTGACATCTCAAAGGAGCCTCAGGTAGAACGAGAACTGATGCTGATAAAGATACATGTAGATCTAAGCTGTCGTGCTGAGGTGTTTATTTTATGTTGTTCCTCATGTAGAATATAGTGAATAGCTTAGGAGAACTGTGATGTGATACTGATAAGGTTTATTACTCAATGATCCAAGTTGTTGCTACTTAACTTGCTTTTCGACCCTGATTTTCAGGTTATGTGGTTAGTGGACATTTTCAGGGGTAAAATTGTTGATAGCTCGGACCAGTCTCTCACCATCGAGGTAAGGACTACTTGAACATGCACTTGCTATCTCTAAATTATGTTGAATGCATGAAGTCAAAGAAGCTTAATTAGTATGATTTGTAGTCCCTTGTTGGTCGACACTGATGCCTGGATTTACTATTAGTGATGTAACTAACTCAAATGGGTTATGGTGGTGTATGCTACTTCTATATGCCAGTGGAGCTATCTGCTATGCTAGCAACACGATTTATCATCACTAGCATCAACGTCAACACCACTATCAATATCATCAACAGATGTTTCATTTTGTTGCATTTTTTCCTTGTTGTTAAGGGATGTTGCGTGTTTCGAAGTAACCATGTCAGATTAAAAAAGAAGAATGCGAGCTAATTCTAACCATATAGGCTTCATGGTGATGCTTCTGTACTGTCCCTCGTTTGGAACCTTTGGTATAAAACTATTCTTGGTAAAGCCTTGCATCTTTTGTATTGGTTACAACTGCACAGCTAGCAGAGAGAGCCTTCTGTTTGTATGAACATCCAAATGTAACCTGGCGATTTATATTGCCAATTTCTCCTGTTCTCTTCCCATATTTTTCTTATGCCAAAGATTATCATGAAAATGATTAGGCTAAATTATTATCTACCCAGATTCTTAATTTTAAGCAGATATCTTACACATTCCTGGTTCTTCAATTAAAGGTATAACTGGTCAAACTTTATGCAGATGATTGATTTTGGCTGTGTACCATCAGCACTGAAGACTGTTGTGAAAGTTATTATCTTTTGCCCATATTCAGTGAAATTGCAAAGATATAACAGAATTTTGAAACTACGCGTTACATACCACAGCAATGTACAACGACCTCGTGCATTGAAGTTTCATTTCATGATATTACAGGTAACAGGAGATCCAGGAAAGATGGTTGCGGTACAGAAGAATTTTAGTAAATTTGGAGTTAGATATATTGTCAGAACTGGAAAGGTTTGATCTGAAGTTTAAAGCCAATAACATTTCCTTGTCTTGTTTCATCTCTTCATATTGTTAACTTCTCATTTCTGTTGGCTTTAAACTTAGATTGCCTTGACGCGAGAGAAAATGGGAGAATCTGCTCCTTTCTGGCGATTCTCAGCAGCTTCTTATCCAGATCTTAAAGAAGAAGCAATGCCTGTTGATGCTGCTTTTAGGACTACAGCTGAAAGACGAGATATATATTCTGATTCATCTAACGGGGTACATATCATACTTCAAATTGTTATGAAATCTTTCCATGATTTAACATTGATCTTGATTACATTTTAGGGGGACGTCTATCCTGTGATGACCAGCGATGGCGACGCTGTTACTCAACTTCTTGATGCTCATTGGGGTGTTCTCGACGACAATGATGTAAGAACTAAGATACCGATTATGCAACTTCTTCAAGTTAGTTCATATTTCTTTTTGGTAATCTTTTCTCAATCTCAACCTGAAAAAACGTTACGTGGATGTCTCAGAAGAAATTATGTTATAAAAGTTTATGTTGCTTTGAATTTGAAAATCTTCAGTCTTGAAGTGATAAATGTTTGACGAGTTTTTCTCTCAATGTCATAATCAAGTTGGACAATTATATTTTTTGATGGTTGGATTTGGTATTGAAAGTGAATTACCATCAATCTCATTTGATTGGGCTGAAATGCCCAAAATAATTAATTGTTCTGAATGACTTGGTAAGTTTTTCATTTACGTTAACTCTATACCTTCAAATTTCTTAATTTCCAGACAAGTGGGCTTCTCTCACATACCTTATCGATTCTTGTAAATGATGTCCCTGGAGTTCTCAATCTTGTCACTGGAGTCTTTTCTCGTAGAAGCTACAATATTCAAGTATGTTCAAATTTGGTGTTTGCTTAACTTCAATGCAAATCGGATTTTGAGTATATCATAACTCATATTTACTTTAATCGACTGTATAGAGTTTAGCTGTCGGTCATGCTGAAATAGAAGGGCTTTCTCGCATAACAACTGTAGTTCCTGGCACAGATGAATCAATAAGAAAGTTAATGGAGCAACTGTACAAGCTAATAGACGTCCATGAGGTAAGTGAGAGGATATTAGCACTAACAATATGCTGCGAGATGGAAAAATGAAACATATGATGCCAATATTATTAAATAGGACTATTAGTGACATCATATAGATGTCATGTATGCCATGTGACTGAGTAACATATATAGCTTTATTTATTTATGTGTTATGAAATGGGTCTCAATGATGACATTAAGAAACTTGAATATTCTCAATTATCAGAAGAGCCCCAGTATCATACATACATAAGAGATAGTCACACCACCCATATATTGACACACATTTTGCTGAGCGGACATGATTGCACTTCTTTCTAGAACCTTGGTTTTGAGTTCTTGCATGTGATTACATTGCGAGATTTGTGGTTGTTCATGTGTTGATGGACCATGTAGTAACTACTTATTCTCCTTCTACCAAAACTTTGTTCTTCAACTTAATCTCGCATAGATGCATATGATGAATTTCTTAGATTCAATACCTCTTTCATGTGCCCTTTTAATATTGCATATGATGAATTTGTCCAGGTGCACGATCTCACTCATGTGCCATTTGCTGAGAGAGAGCTAATGTTAGTAAAGATTGCTGTCAATGCAGCTGCCCGTCGAAATGTCCTTGACATTGCTAGCATTTTTAGAGCTAAAGCGGTTGATGTGTCAGATCATACAATAACTTTGGAGGTACAACTTACAGTATCATTAAGTGCAAATAGCTAAATAAGTTGCTTTAAGGTTAACAGGTAGTAGACTTGAATTTGTTTGATCTGTTAGTAACTTCCTTACCATTTCTGCCTATTGTACTCATATATAGTTAACTGGAGATTTGAACAAAATGATAGCTCTACAGAGACTGTTGGAACCTTACGGGATTTGTGAGGTAAGGATGTGTCCATGGCATTCTACTTTTACTCATCAATGCGTTTGAGGCCTACAAGCTCACACTTCTTCCCCGCCCATTGTTTCAGGTTGCTCGGACTGGGCGTGTTGCACTCATTCGTGAATCAGGGGTCGACTCTAAACACCTTCGCGGTTTTTCTTACCCTCTTTAGAATTTCAACCCTCAATCTTCCATGACCATGAGATATGATGATTGCAATTAAGGGGTACTTCAAGCTGTAGATGTGCAATCTTTCTAATGTTAATACGATTTTGTAGAGGAAGATCATTTTTGAATATGCTGGTATTCATTTACGAACTTGAGAGTTTACTTACTCTCTTGATAATCATATAGTTGAATAAGATCATTGAGAACTAGAGTATGAACAGTTTATACTATATTGAACAGTATGTGCCCAAAGCTTTTTGGATGTGGATTAGTCACTTCCATTTCTTAATTATACATTTTCATTTTTCGGGTCAAATTTTGGCCATCGATTACTTTTTGATCATATTTGAAAAATTTCAAGAAAATAGTATTATGAATATATTTTTAAAGATAAGTATGTATCAAAATGAAAACAAAAGACAATGGATGGTTAAAGGTTGATATGTAAAAACGAAACGTAATTAAAATGAATTAGAGTTGGATGAGCTGGTTTGAGGTTTTTCCAACCAAGTGCTGAACAAGTCATTTCTCAATAATAGAGGAGTGGTATTTCCATTAAAAGAAACGTTTTTTCCTGAGGTCTACATTCAGAAAAAACAAAAAGTAAACGTAAAAATTTGACCTTTAACCCTTTCTGATAATCAATTCTCCATTATATTCATATACCCACTTTTTTTTTTGTATATTTAAGCCATTTCTTGATCAATATGTGTTATTACATTTATATTTATTTCTTATCGTATCTAAATTAATGTTATTAGCATGCAAAGAAAATAGCTAGATTGAAGTTTTCTTAAAAAAAGGACATATAAATGAGTAAAGATTTAACTGGACAATTAAAGCGAGGAATTTCCCGCCAGAATTCAACGGGTTCGTTAAGATTGAGCGGGAAATTCAGTTTCAAGAGGCAGAATTCATTTGATCCGCGGAAGAACAACCTTAGGTTCAGTTTTGGGAGACAATCATCGCTTGATCCGATTCGAAGGAGCCCCATTTGTGATGATGCTGAGTTATCTGTCCCGAGTAATCTTGATTCGACGATGCAATTGTTGTTTTTTGCTTGTCAAGGAGACGAGATTGGGGTGCAGGATTTGTTGGACGAAGGTGTTGATGTGAATAGCATTGATTTGGATGGAAGGACTGCGTTGCACGTTGCTGCTTGTGAAGGACATGTTCATGTTGTCAAGCTTTTATTGACTAGGAGGGCTAACATTGATGCCCGAGATCGTTGGGGTAGCACGGTAATTTGCTCCTCGTATGTTTCATTTATCTTTTCATTTGGAACATAGCTTTTGTGTTATCATAGAGGTAAGGCTGCGTAGATATGATCCCCTTATCACGTTTAGACGAAGCCTCTTTCGAGGTGACGTCTTTATCCTTTTATTGAGGTTTATTGAGGTGCATATGCGTTTTTGTGTTGATTATTTGATTTTAGAAAATATTGAAGGGGCCTTTTCCTTTTCTTTTTTTCAATGTTATGTTTTATTGGACAATTTCAAGAATTGAACTCTGTTCGGTTAAGTAGTAGTTTCTTGAAATATATTCATGGGATTTTATGTTGATTGTAGAACTATGTTGTGAACGAACCTGTATAAGAATATCTTTTACATTAATAGAATTATTGTTTTTCGGTTTGGGTAGAATGTTTTGATGTTGAAGGTTGACAATCCGAGTCATCTAACAAGGATGCTTCATGCTTGTTATATATAATCTCTGTCCTTTTACTTTAATGAGTATGAAACTTTTGAAAGAAACATAAATTTTTATATGGAGGGATTATTGCTTCAAAAGTAGGTCAACCAATTGCTGAAAAAAAATACCAGATGGATTTAGATGGAGTTGTCGCAATACGACCCAAGTTTCCTTGAAAATACTTCTGACATAAACTGTGGAGGAATTCTTCTGCCAGCCTTGCTTGGCATGTGATCTAAATTGAGTGGTTACTACATGTGTATGTGACTTAGCTTAGTGTCGTTTTACGTCCTTTTAAGGTTCTTTAGTTAATCCCATGGAATTTACTATCAGTGAGAACTGCAGGACTTTGTTTCTTATTCATTCCTTTTACAGTAGGATCTGAGTTTCTTCTATCCCGTTTTTACCATGACAGGCTGCAGCAGATGCCAAGTACTATGGAAATGTAGAAGTTCACAATATGTTAAAAGCCCGTGGAGCCAAAATTCCTGTTAGTGGAAACTGACTCCATTTCTTGATTTGACATTTCTTCTTTTTTGTGCGAACTGAATCCATTTGTTGATTCATAATTTCTTAACTTGTAAACAAAAAGATTATAAAGATGTGCATTGAATGTTGTTAGAAATCCAAAAAGACTCCAATGGTGGTTGCAAATCCAAAAGAAGTTCCGGAGTATGAGCTCAAACCCCAGGATATTCAAATTCGTAGAAGTGATCTTATACCAAAGGCAAGGATTTCCACACACCGTTTAATTCTTATTATGCAGTCTTCTATCCAACGCTATAGTGTTAATTGTTATTGCCTTCAGTTTGTAGCCTTGTATGCCTGTGTTTTCTATCCTTTGTAGAGATTTAGCAAACACTACAAACTGGAAGCTCATGTAGCTAGCTATTAATATAGCTTTCCTATCCTTTATGCTTTATTTTAAACATGGACATGTTGGCATGAGTGTAAACATTCTTGGAGAAAGTTTTTTATTAGTACTGTAGTCGTCAGCTAAACTCATATTTCTTTAAGTGCTGTTACACACTTACACTTGATGCTCTCAACATAGTATAAGGTGCTAAAAGACGAAGTAGTAGTTCTTCTATTTTGCATTTTACTCATAAGGTATTCATTTTAGTTTCTTGATAAGATACATCTAAAATTTGGTTTGGATGGAGTTTTGAATCGCTACACCTTCTACAGGGATCATACCAAATTGCAAAATGGCATGGCACGAGAGTTTCCGTGAAGATTTTGAACAAGGATGGCCATTCAGATCCAGAAAGCATGTATTTTTCTCATCTTCTTCATCTCCACAAATTAGAAAACTTGATTCTTGCTATTTTCCCATAATCCTAAATTGTTATTAGCTTCTCAATATCACAAATCAATGACAATTTTTCTCATGTCGATTGGCTCTGTCAAACTAGACATTCTTATGCAATAAAATTGTTACTTCTCTTGTGTAGAACTGCCTTCAACTACGAATTAACGGCTCTGGAAAAGGCACGGCACCCAAATGTGATTCAGTTTGTTGGAGCTGTCACCCAAAATATACCTATGATGATTGTCGTTGAATATCATTCAAAGGTAACGCTGATGTGATCTCCAGCCTAAATCATACGAGACTAGAATATTTGTTAAAAGATCATAGATGGATTATTGGCATATGTTGCTCCCTTAAACCAACAGATCAGTAAATTCATAAGCATCTTATTAACATGTATCCCCTATTCCTCCTTTCACATGAGCTTCTTTTAAGAATTTTCTAATGCTACTTAAGGAAAAAAAATCAGCTTATAAAAACTCTCATTATTATGGGTTTTTCTTATATCCGCAAATAACTTCGAATAATGCCTGTTGGTTAAGGGACCCAAATAAGTCAAAAATAATAATCTCATCTTCATATGGCTTGGTTGACATAATCATCAATTTTACAGGGTGACCTGGGCTCCTATATTCAAAAGAAAGGGAAATTGTCTCCCTCAAAAGTTCTAAGATTTGCTCTTGATATAGCAAGGTCAGTATGAGAATAATACATATTATCTCGGTGGATATGAATTACTAAAGTCCACTTTTATTACTGTTTTTGTTTTCCTTATCCTGACTCTTTATAGTCTTTTGTGACATTCAATTCAACACTTTACTCGTATTGTAGGGGAATGAGCTCTCTTCATGGGAGTAAACCCAATCCGGTCATCCATTGCGATTTAAAACCAAAGTAAGGCAACTAATGCTTCAGATGAGCTTGATTGTGAATAACTCTTTCGTTTGTCCATCATTAAAATGTATATGGTGTTTAATATTTTCAATTTCGGTAAGGTGCCAGAAATATTTTGCTTGGTTGTGGAGGGCAATTGAAAGTTGCAGGATTCGGTATCTTTAGATTGTCAAATATTTTACCAGACAAAGCAAAGCTGCTGCATCCTAAGTTTGTTGATAAGTCAAGTAAATTCTTCATTCATAATTTACTCACTTTTTATTTTTTTATGTATGATCTCAGAAGTAGTCAGAACTCTTTTAAATGTTAAGTTATATTTTCTCTGGCTGCTGTAAATAAATTTGAATATAAAATATTTTCATGTATAGTTTCTTGTGAATGTTAGTGATTTGTTTGTTGCTTGCCCAATGCTAGGCTTTTATATAGCACCCGAGATCTACAGAGATGAAGTGTTTGACAAAAGTGTGGATGTGCACTCCTTCGGTGTCATGCTGTACGAGGTAAATATCATCCGCATCGTGGTTTCCTGACCACGTGCTTTCATCGTTGCAATTTTACAGTAGGATGCATATATCAGCTGTAAATGATAATTGTTGTCTGCCGAGCACATGATTTGATCAAACTGCAATTTTCTAGTAAAATGCAATATACTTTTTCAGGTTATTGATTGCCTCCATTGACTGCTTTGGGTTCAACATCGTGAGTTGGGGATGTTATTTTACCTAAAATGACCAAAATGCTAATAAACTGTTACATAAATTTGTTGCCACCTTCATAGATAAATTTTGGGGCTTTGCTTGTTCATGCATTTCTTTTCCGAGTCCTCAATTTGGTCAGTATTGAACTATTCGTGTTGTCCTCTTACTATCTTAGCACATTTATGTCTTTGGAGTATAGATGATGGAGGGAGTTCCGCCATTCCATCCTAGGTCGCCTGAAGAAGCTGCTAAGTTGATATGTTTAGAAGGGAAGCGGCCTGCATTCAAGAACAAATCCAAATATCCTCCAGAACTGAAAGAGTAAGATTCACATAATCTTTGACCTTATGCCATAATATCCTTTTACATGTAGCAAAAAACGATACAGACCAGAAACTTCGGTAGTACAGTCGTTTTGTCTACATCTAGATTATACGGTTTGTTGAAATAAGACCGACTTTAGTAGACAGAACTCTGAATCTCAGGACATGCATTATAGTATATGCATGTTTTTTATCTAACCGACGCAATTTTTACCAATTGTAACACAAAATATGTTTCCAAATTTCCTTGGTTACTCTTTCTCTGACATTAGATGTTGTGCTGCACAAATATAGGCTGGTTGAAGATTGTTGGGATCCAACACGTATTTCGAGACCCAGTTTTGCTGCAATCATTCTGCGGCTGGATTTCATCGTCACAAACTGTTCTAAACATGGTTGGTGGAAGGATACCTTCAAACTACCTTGGTATGCTTAAAACTAACTTCAGCAATTATTACCCCTACCTGCTTAAATTTCCCCTTCCATTATATACAACTCTGCGTCTCTGGAAGACTTCTGACACGATGACATATTTGCAGGAAATGAGTCGAACGGATCTGACTAAACACGGGAAGAAAAGCTCGACTTGTTATCAAGGGCAGCTTCACATTTGAGGTTACCTTGAGGACCTGATAGTAGGCTAGAAAGCCTTGAGTTTGTAATTCTATAATAGAGGGGGAAATTTGTTAATTAGTCAAATGTTGGATATGTAAAGAAACAATCCCACTCCAATTGAATATAATTTATTTACAAATGTTTATTTACCTTTATTAAATTCTCCTATAAAAGTTATCCAGTTTAATTTTTTATATAACTTATTCGATTAATTTTGAACTTGAAAAATATATGTAATAATAGTTTTTGAAATATATATGAAAAATATAAAAGTACATTAAAATATACTCTTTTCATATCAATATAATTGATTGTCTAGTTTAAAAATACTTTATTGAAGATATATGTAAATTTCATATTCAACATCAATTAATTTTGACATGTAAACAATCAAATATATTCTCTCTAAACAATTAATTTTAACAGTTCGAAGGAAGCATTATTTTTTATATACTTTATCATGATTTTAATTCAAACAAACTTATTTGTCAACTAATATGACAAATTTAGGGGCTACACTAGGTACACACCAAAATACTGTTTTTTATGTAAGAATTTATCATTTTGCCCTTATGTGAAGTCTCTCAATTGTTACACTTATAAATAGCGGGGGTATAATTGTAATTTCGAGCCAAAATTCACTATTTGGGTGTGCGTATAACAGATTAGCAGATCAGCAAATTTAGTTGAAAAAATAAAACCGTAACAATATTTAATGTCACAACCATAAACCCTCCCCTAAAACCTCTCCAAAAATCCATTTCTTGAAAATATTTTTAATTCTTTTGTAACAAGCCAATTATTTGTCTACAAAATTACCTAAATATATATCATCATTTCACCATTTTCTCCATAACAACTTCACACACTAGCATTTTTTCGTTTTTATATCTGGTGAGTACTTAATTTCCAATAATTATTTGTCATTTTTGTTTTCCAGTTATATTTAATCTCCGGTTGCTATTTTCGTTCATGATTGATCATTTTTTAATATTTTTTTCCGATGAGCTGAGTTTCGAACATATGACCCGAAATCTATCCAATCAACTCTAATAATATTTTTTTTTGTCTTGTAGAACAAGTTAATTTTTTTTTATTGCAGTAGCTTTATTTATTTGTAGACTTATCCCTTTTATATATATAGAACAGTAATTTTGATGTATACCATGTATTTGTTGTTATGCTTGTTAGAGACAGTTTCTGTAGGTAAGTTATCGTTTAGGTATTATTTGTGGTACAGGTGGTTGTTATATGCATTGTGGCAGTTGTTACATATTTGTAAATTTTCGATTTGTTCTCGTCTTATTGGTGCCATGAATGAGTTGCTATAAACTGTGTTTTTTTAGTGTAAAGATTGGCTTTTCTTGGACTTGATTGATGATTTACTGAGAGCGAAGTTCGAATTGAAGTTCTTCGATTTCTGGTTTGAGTTTCTTGTGTGAATGGTATATATATATCGTGTATGGTTTATGGATGATGAGACTTCAATTATATTCCTCACTAATACTCCCTAAAGAGAGGGTTGTCTTGTTTGATTTTCAAAAGTCAAGATTCACAAACTTTGTGGTCTTGATCGACACGTGACTTTGGTATGAACCAAGATCAAATTCGAAACTAGACTATCTGTTTGAAATGGTGCAAGTATAAAACTTATGGATGTTGGTTGAAGTGTGAGCCGTTTATGGTCGAGTTACGTAGTACTGAATAGACGATGGATAAATTGTGGAGAAATTGGCTGACATATGATGAAAGCTTGTTTTGTTATTCTCTGCTCTGCATTTGGTGCTAGCTCACTACAGCTTCATACTAACATATTTATGCATCCTTTTTTACACTGATGACTACTGTAGGCAACATCAGTCGGTGGAGGAATGTGATTGTGGTTCTTTAGATATACAAAACGATTAAATATGGCTTCTAGAGCAATAATGCGGAGGAGGAAGATTGGATCAAATTATTTGGATGTCTCTATTAAGTCACTCCAGCATTGGCAAAGTTTAGGCAATGGCGGTCACTCTAATCAGTATTTGGCTTCTCATGCCTTTTCTTCTGCTGCAACCCATCTTTCTCAAGGTTCTGATGATAGGAAGGATCAGGATCGTAGTACAGATGTCAATAACAACTTATCGAAAGTATCTACCTCACAACTCTTTGGTAGACGATTTGTTAGTACTAATGTGTTTGCTGGTGGAACTGCATATGCGGACTTCAGATTCTCGATGAATATACAATCAATCTTGCAGCAGCCAGCACGTTATGCTTTTACTGCCGCTGCAAAGAAACCAGACTTGGATAATGATGATGAAGACAATAAGGAAGTAGTTGCAAAAAAGAGAAAGGAAGCATCTCCTGAAGAATGTGATCAGGCTGTTATAGGTTTGAGTTCTGCGAAGGCCAAAGCAAAAGCCCAAAAGCAGCTACATGAGTCACAGCAGGTTGCTAAATCAGCTTTACAGAAAATGTGGTCTACACTTTTAGGAATTGGCCCTGCTTTGAAAGTGGTGGCTTCAATGAGCAGGTATTATAATTTTTCCTTTAACATCAAATTCCTATATGTGATCATTGCACATAAAATCATTGTCTTCGCTATGTAACTAGATGTTCCAAATAGTTAATGCAATTGTTTTCACTAGGCAAGACTGGGCAAAGAAGCTCACTCATTGGAAGGATGAATTTAAATCGACCCTTCAACATTACTGGCTGGGTTCTAAACTTCTTTGGGCTGATGTGAGGATTAGTTCAAGATTGGTATTGAAACTCATTGGTGGTAGAAGTCTCTCTAGGAGAGAGAGGCAGCAACTGAGAAGAACTACTGCTGATATTTTCAGGCTAGTTCCTTTTGCATTTTTTGTGGTCGTTCCATTTATGGAATTTCTGCTGCCTGTTTTCCTGAAGCTGTTCCCCGGTATGTTGCCGTCAACCTTTCAAGACAAGATGAAAGAGCAGGTGTAGAATTATAACCTAAGCAATATTATGCTAATGATCTATTATAGTATTATACATGAGATACGCTGTACACTGCATGTTGTGGCCTTGTTCTTTATGTTGTTTCCTCATGTTCTATTACTTCTTCGTCAGACATAGTTGAATGCTTTATGTGATTAAGATAGGAATTCTTTTCAATAGTCCCTACTTGAATAGGCTTTCCTCTATTTTCCTTTCCATTTTTTAATTTTATGCCTAGCTTTTTAACCATAATGACACACGTGTTGTTTCATAATCCTTCTGTTTCTAGTGTTTACTGAGAAAAACAATGAAAGCATCACCTTATTGTTTCCTTCAATCTAAATTGTTACCTGTCTTGACACCCAGATCAATGTTAATACATGTATGTCAAGGTGCTCACAAAAGCTTCAGTATGCATTGAAAGTAATGAAAGGACAGCATCACCTTATTGTTTCCTTCAATCATATATTTTTCTTTCAATGTTTCTCATGTTTCATTCTTATTTGGTGCAGCGATACAGTTGCATCATCTGAAAGGCATGTTTTAGTTCATCCTTTCGAGTCACTGAGATGTTAATTTCAATTTCCTCCCCAAAAGTGAAACGAGGGGTCTTAGCTAATGTGCTGTAACCTGCTTCTCCATTTGTAGGTTTAAATTGCCACAAAATGATTAGAATTTTTTTAACATTAATAATAATAAGTCACTTAAACTCTTAAAGCTATCTCCTGCTTAATCTTAAGTAGAATCTCTTGTTCATATATAGTGCAGTGGAAAATTATGACAAATGTGTCTCTGGACTATTGCTTCAGAGATTGTCTTTCTTCCTTGATGTACCCGCATACCAATGTATTTGGTTTTATATCTACACACTCATCGCATATGTCAATTGCAGACTTGCAGTCCAACTGATTTTTTCCATCTATAAAATATTAATTGCAGGAAGCGTTGAAAAGAAAGCTCAATGCTAAAATAGAGTATGCCAAGTTTATTCAAGAAACCGTCAAAGAGATGGCAAAGGAAGTCCAAAAATCAAGAAGCGGTTCTCTCAAGAAAACGGCGGAAGATTTGGATGAATTTCTAGACAGGGTTGGGGCTCAATAAATATTTGACTTCTAGATATTTTTCGTTTGGCATCTCAGCAGATGTGTGATGTTGCTCTTACATTTATATACAGGTCAGAACAGGTGCTGGAGTATCAAATGAGGAAATTCTGGGTTTTGCTAAGTTGTTCAATGATGAACTCACCCTAGATAATATCAGCAGGTTCTAAAATTCCCCCCCTCCCCAACCCATTTTCTTCTCTTACTTCCATGTGCTATTAAAACATGCAATTACTAATTAGGTCTTCACAATTTATAATTGTTGCTTATTTCAGGCCCCGGTTAGTCAATATGTGCAAATATATGGGAATTCAACCTTTTGGAACAGATTCCTATCTGCGTTATATGCTTCGAAAAAGATTGAGAAGGTTTGCATACCCTTATACTTAAGCCCATCAATTTTTTTTTTATGTTGATTGTGGTTCTAATACATCCGAACTTTACAGTTTGGACATAAAAGGATATAATTTGGGACTCTGCCTCATCAACCGTGTGTGATGTTGTGCAATATCCAGCTATAGAAGCTTGATTGCTCTCATGCATTTATGAACAGATTACATGGACATACGCTAATTTCACTAGGGACTAGGGCACAATGATCATTGTGTCAAGTACCTATTTCTTGAATTATATTAAATTTCTGGGAGCGCAATTACCGAGTGGCCAGTGCAGCTCCATTTGCTTTAGTTAAAAATTAGTCACAAACTGGCTACCATGACCATTTCTGCTTATTTTCATCTTAAATGGTTTTCAAGAAGAAGTTAGGAAGGCTACATTTTGCAATCGTTTCTCTCTGACACACACTACTTCATTTTCTTAACTCTTAGTAACTAAAGAAGTCAAAAAGGGTGTGCAGACATTCTTTTCTTAATAGATGTCCTGTCTCTATTAGATATGATATATTCGAAGATTAGTTATATATCTTGATATGCCTATTTTTGTCTGTTTTGTTAGTATCAAGAACGATGACAAATTGATTAAAGCAGAGGGTGTGGAATCTCTCTCAGAAGCAGAACTTCGTGAAGATTGTAGGGAGAGGGGTATGCTTGGTTTAGTTTCAGTCGAAGAGATGCGCCAACAGGTCCCATTTCAGAGTCCTCTTTATTTGCTCATCCTTGTGTTTGTGGGTACATAAACAGATAACTATTGGATAGAATTAACAGATAACTATATAGAACTGGGCCCTCTTTATTACTTGGTAAAAGTTGGTCTTTGCAGAATTTATTGAATAGAATTAGCAGATAACTATATAGAACTGAGTACTCTTTAATAACTCATTGGCATCTCAGAGTGCATTTATAGTTGAACTCAATTCCCTTTCCTTTTGTTTCATATGTTACATCTGTTGTGCATGTGTCATTTTATTTATACTCCAGAAGTATTATTTTGTGATACAGTGTTGCATGACATGGATGTATTTAGTCTGTTAAGGCTAACATCTTTTTTTCTGGGAAATCATGTATGCAATTTAATGTGCAATTATTTATTTGCTCACTTGCAATCAACTTTTACCAATCTTGACAACAAAAATGTTAATTTAGAAGGGGATATTGATGAAATAGATTGGGTACGACATTGTTAACTCGTCCAACATTTCAAATTTGTACCAGCTTAGTCACTGAGCTTTTGAAGTTTGGTTTGTTGAAATTATGTCCTACATTTTTTAATTTCCGTAATATCTTAATGATCCTACAGTTTTTCCTATTTTCATTTTGTTAATTGTTTTTGTATGTCTTCACTTTCAGTAATACCCATTTAATGTTATATTACTTGCAGCTGCGTGACTGGTTGGACCTCTCCCTTAATCACTCTGTACCATCTTCGCTATTAATCATGTCAAGGTAACGTATATTACTAAATTCCTTGCATACCTCACACATACAGATACAAATGAAAAGGGATACAAATAAGAGAAGGACTAGAAGACTAAATAAAAGGATAGATTTCGAATCCAAAAACAATTTTGCAAGGAATTGCTAATGGTGGCCCCGATTTACACTTTAGTTCTTCTATTCTAATTACATCTGACTTGCTTCTGTTACTTGGGTCAGATCCTTCACTGTGTCCGGGAAGTTGAGGCCAGAAGATGCAATGCGTGCTACATTGTCTTCTCTTCCGGATGAGGTCGTAGATACTGTAGGGATCACATCATTGCCATCTGAAGATACCGTCTCTGAGAGGAGGAGGAAACTGGAATACCTTGAAATGCAAGAGGAACTCATCAAGGTTTGGTCATTTGTTATTTTACTTAATTACCCTAGCTACTCTGTGACTATAATAATATGTAGGAAATTTATATGATTTTATTGATGGTTCTTTCTGTTTCAGTGCTTGCATTTGCCACACTTGAAATGCTAGTTATAGTTATCGAGTTAATGCATGCTTTCTGGTTTGACTTGATTTGTTCATGGTATTGGTAGGAGGAGGAAGAAAGAGAGGAAAAAGCGCGAGCCAAATTGCAAGATTCAGTTGCTAATGAAGAGGACGTGGCCTTGCAAGAGATGGTCATTCCCACGGCCAGAGAAGCCCAACAAAATGCTAGATCAAGGGCTCTTGACAAACAAGAACATCTCTGTGAACTCAGCCGTGCATTAGCTGTTTTAGCATCTGCTTCTGTGAGCATGGAGTATTACATATATTTCTTTAGATTTAATGGTGCATTTCTCATTGATGTTATTGGTGAACTCATAAATATTTCTTTATACCAATGTTTGCTGCAGTCTGTTAGCAGGGAGCGTGAGGAGTTTTTGAGGCTTGTCAACAAAGAGGTAAAAATTTTGAGGTGTTTTTCCCCACCCAGAAAAAATGGTCTCACTTAAATTTGAGGTTGATATAGTCCATATTTGTTCCCTTAAATCGTAAAATTGAGCTTTGCATCTGACAACATCCCAATGATCTTGGTATATTGTTAATGTTTCCAGATTGAACTCTACAATCACATGGTTGATAAAGAGGGTGCTGACAATAAACAAGATGCAATGAAGGCTTACATAGCAGCTCACGAGGAAAATGATGTGGAGACCGAAGTTGCTGATGGTGGTCATGTTTCATCAGCACTCATAGAGAGGGTGAGACTTGCAATCTTCTAAGGCTTCATAACTAAAAAGGAGATTGTGACATATGAATCTTGCTCATGCTTCATCTGTACTTCCTGCTTTCTTCAGGTTGATTCTATGCTTCAAAACCTCGAGAAAGAAATTGATGATGTTGATGCAAAGATTGGTGATCGGTGGCGAGTGCTTGATAGGTATATTACATATTTGTTTGATAGAATCTTCATTTCATACTAGTAATATAACTTTACCCATAATGGTTGGTGTCATTACTTCAAAGGATCTTTGCTCATGGAGTGACACACCCATAATGACAGTACATGGGACTTTGGAATCCATGGAAGATGGTTTGTTTCTGCAATAGGTCAAACCTAAAATAAAATGTTTAATTGAGAGGCATGGTGATGTATATTCAGAATCTGATGACAATGAATATCATAGAATTGGCTAGTTGTTCAATCATATATATTGTGCATACGCAGAGATCACGATGGAAAAGTGGCTCCAGAGAGGTGGCAGCTGCTGCTATGTATTTGAAAGACACCATTGGAAAGGAAGGGGTTCAAGAACTCATTAGCAACCTTTCTAAGGACAAAGGTTAAATATACTGCATGTTGATAGTTTCATATATTTTCCTATTAGTTCTTCGTCATCGGCAAAGACACGATCTGGTTATTATTGTGGTTGAATTCTTAGAACTCTCCAATTCCAAATCACTATTTCTCCCTGATTTATTGGATGTTGTTGCAGATGGGAAGATTCTTGTTGAAGACATTGTGAAGTTGGGTAGTCGGACTGAGGAAGAGAACAATACAGAGGACTCAGAAGAATCATACGAGAAACAATAGGACTCCACCTTCTACTGATGAGTAAATTTCTCTAGTTCTGTAAAGGTTATCTATAACCATCCATTAAGGTCGCAGACCAACTTTTTCTGTGTTAATAGTATGTTGTCGATTGATGATCGAGGTTACCTCCAGCATCCTCCCATACTCATGTAGTAACTGATAACAATGTCACTTTGCTCTTTCTATAAGATGGTGACCCTATATTACAGTGACCAGTGAACAACCCTGCCTCGGGTTTGGCGGCGTGTTATTTGAATGATCTGTTTTTTGAATCCTATATGAGCAAAAAATATTATCTTCCATCTCTACCAATTTATACTAGTGTAAATGTATGATATGATACTTTTATTGTTCACCTAATATGGTTATACTAATTAAACCACTTCTTAAAAAATATTGGTAAAGCAAAGATAAATGGTGTAGTTATGCAACCATTGAAACAAAGTTGTCAATGTTTGCATATGAACTTCCACCTTCAAAAATGGCCTTGATAGCCAAAGCCTTCAACTCACAAGCATTTTCTTGCAGCATTTTCAACTTCTCTTCTTGCATGACTTGGTTCAAACAATGTACGACATTATCTCTTGTCAGGATTCACCATGTTTTCTAAGACGAACCCCAACCTTCCAAACATCCTCGATAAACTTTGCATTCGTCGTTTGATCAACGAATTGTGGCATCAAAATCATTGGCACGCCGAAGCTCAGAGCCTCCAACGTCGAATTCCAGCCACAATGAGTCATGAAGCATGCCACAGATTCATGTTCCAACACTTCTAGTTGAGGACACCATCTGACAATCAGCCCTTGTTTGATGTTTCAGTTATGAAATTTTCAGGAAGCTTGCTTTCTTCAGTTTCCCTTACTACCCACAAGAAAGAATAGTTGCTTGCTGCTATTCCCCATGCTATTTCTTCCATTTCCTCTTTCGATATAACAAACCGTGCTTCCAAAGGAGATGTATATAACTGAACAGTTTCTCTTGTGTCTAGCCACTCCTTGCAAGCCTCAGTGCTCGGCTTGTAAAGATCGATATTGGCCTTTTCTTGATTTTGTAGGTAGGATGATAAGAACAATGGTCCCACTGTCTTCACTGGCCACTTACTGGTCATCCACTCAGCAACCTATCGATTTTTGAAAATGATCACAATATCATGTAATCAAAACGTTGATGCTATAACTTCGTGTTACCATACTATAGTCGTCGCATCTGATATGATGGAATGAATGATATAGGAAAGAAATAGCTAAGGATACTTAGTTGCCTCTATTAAGATGGAATGTAATGATATAGTAAGAAACAGTATACTTCGTCATATCAAATTTGTAAAGTTTGAGTTGACTAATAATGATGAGAAAACTTGCCTCTTCTTCGATTTTGTCGAAAGTATTGAAAAATATCCAGTCCAATTTGTCAATGTTACAGAACTGAGCAGCAAAATCCTGAACAATTTGAGATGCTTCCTTAAAATATGAAAAACATGGCATCTCATGCTCCTCCATTTCAAGCAATGGAGGAGGCAGTGTCCCGACTCTGCCCCCGTCGATATGGGCATTCGTCTCTTTTCCTTGTTCAAGAAGATGGTAATAGATACTTGAAACAGAACAAGATTGAGTAAAAAGACAAGCTGCAATTAGACCTTTCTCTCTTGCAAGATCCAGTGCCCACGGCATGAGTGAATCATAGATGAGAACTTTTGGGGCGTCGTTTGAACTCTTATATTTCTCGATAATCTCAGCTAAACTCTGAGAAATAACAGATTTAAAACGAGCAAAATACTCTTGAATTTCGTATGGTTTTTTCCTTTCTTGCTCGTCGGAGCCATCAGAAATGCAATCGAAACTGACCAAATTCGCCGAGTTTATTTGCGCGGTTTTGAACGTTGAAGTTGTAGTGATGACAGTTACTTTTAGACCCCTTAAGGCTAGAAGATTGACAAATTGTAACATGGGATTTAGGTGACCTTGACCAGGCCACGGAAAAGCGAAGACATGAACTCTTCCATTCGATATTATATCGGCTTCTACCATTACTATTCTTTTGCTCAAACAATATGATGAATGAGCATTAGCATTGTTTAGCAATATATGAGGAAGAGGAAGATTATCAAAGTTTGATGATATTGATATTTTTTTTGTCTGATAGTTTAGGGTTTCGGCATGATCAAGAGTGGGGCTGCTTTGATTCATACGCCTGCAGAAGAGTCAAGTTGCCCATTTGTCTTGTAGTTCTCAACTCATTCTTCTTATGGCCGTTTCGGATAATAATGACTTGTTATACTACCTATACTTCTTATCTATTACGGAGTGCCCGATACTATTTGCACTTCACTATTGAGTCAACTGAAACCGGTTCTTATATATTGTTAAGTAGTCGATAGTCTCCTTGTTATGACAAAGACTCTATTTTCCGACCTCCCTTACTCCTTTTCACAAGAGAAGGCATTGATGCCTGTTTATGGTATATTAATAGTAAAACAGAGGTAATAGAGTAAAAAAATATCAAAGGAATAAGACTGCAAAAAGAAAAAAGAATACTTTAAGGTGTTGAGAATCTACACATGATCAAATGTACATACAAGAAAATGACCCAAGAAGGTACTCAACGAGGGGAAAAAACGACGCACAGCATCGTTGTTAACAGTACACTAAGGAGAAGGTAACTGAACAAGAACTTTGCACTATGCAGGTGACAGAACTACTACTACAACTAGTCTGCTATCTAAATTAACTCGACTGAAAAAACATAATGCAACTACTCAGAACAGCAGCCTCGAAGGAAGGTGTTAGATGGGTGCGGAGCTTGTTCTCCGTAGCTGATACTTTGGCTCAGGTGGGGGTACTTGGAAGCAATTTCTCCACCTCCTGCAAGTTCATTAACAGATGTAGATCTAACAAGCGTTTAAAATAAATACTATATCATCTATTATCCAAAGTGGAGACCAGATCTCCGTCAGCATTAATAACAGAGGACCGAGGTCCAGTTGACATCAAAGCCACCCAATGATTCAATATCTTCTTGAGACATTGAACAGCAAACATGTGCATACAATACTCAGTTATAGTTACATATGAGATCTATGAAATGTCAGGAAGGTCTTACACATGAACCAACATTACAGAACCAAAAACCTAGTGGAGTAGATGGGTCTGAAGCATGAGTGTTACCCATGAAGCAACGCTGCAGAACCAAATACTTAGAATTACACTGAACTGAACTAACTTCTCCTCTGGAACCTAATGGATGGAAACTATGAGCTGTATATTGACAATGATAGAAAGGTTTGACCATAGAGCCCTCTTCCTAGAGACCACCAGTCGCCATAAAGTCAAAAGCGATAGACAAAATAAGTTAGTTAAAGTTCAAAAATTTCCAGCAAGGATCCTTCTTGAACTATTAGGAGCACCGAAATCGTTCCCTGTATTAATACATTTCTGGGTTATGTGACATAAAGCATGAAGGTGAACTCTCTTATTTGCAAAAGCAATATCTCATTGCATGCATAACAAAACAATAAGAGAAGCAATTTGGAGATAAACCTTGATGCAAAGGGACAAAGGTTTAAGTATATGACATGCCATCAATAGTCAGTATAATTGAACAAACTGTCAATTTCCTATCATTGAGGGTGTATGAATAAAGGGAGCTGACTACATGATCTCTAGCTTGTAAAGTTCTTCATCATATGTTAAAAAGTGAATTTTACAAAGTTAGATAGCTCACCTTTTGCTTCTTAAGCCTTTCATTCTCTTCCTCAAGACGGGCAACTTTGTTCTCCAGTTCATGAGTGTAAGCTATTTGCAGGGAAACATTACACATCCATAGTTAAGTAACATTAACTGCAAGGAAAAGATACAAAATCACACCTGCTTTCTTGCTCGCGACCGGGCTGCGATTCTCTATTCTTAATCATTCTCTTCTGCCTCCGTTCAACAGATTTCTCCACAACTTCCCCTGAGGCCCCCTCTTCTTCCGGGTGTCTGGGTATCTGACAAAGCTCCCATTAAAGCTGATGGAGACATAGTTATCTGGGATTCAGGGTAGACAACATCCATCATTGGGTTTGCACCAATGGGGATTTGTTGAACTGGATGACCAGGCATATAGACGGGAATTATACTCTGCTGTTGCTGTGGTTGTTGAGCAGCAGTCATCTGATAATTTGCCCACCGTGCTTGTTGTTGTGTAATCGAATCTAGTTCTACCCCCATAGTTGAACCAGAATTTCTCCCTGCCGTATCCGATTCAGCTACCACTCCTGCCTTAATAAAGAAATCTTCCAGTGTCATCTCACCAAGAGTAGGTTGCCTCTCCTGAGTTCCGCGTTCAAGATTGTTAGTTTTTTGGCCCTTTTGAATGTCCTTCCACACTTCAACAACAGTCTTTTTGCTAAGATCCCTAGAAAGTGTAATACTAGATTGTCGCTGGAGGGAAGAAACCAGATCATTCTGCCCGAGCTGAGAATTGGCCCCAACATCCGTTCCCTGGGCAGTCTCAGTAGTCCACAGCGTCCTGAGAAGCTCGTCAAGATTCATGCTCGTCAAGGGTTTCCCCAAATCCCCTATTGATTCTGTACCTCGTCTAGTGTCAGACCATAAAATGACCCTTCTCTAGCTAACATAGTTGATTTTGGTTCATGAGATTGCGTGTACCACCACTTGCACCGCCATGAGATCCCATTCCTATCCTTTCCTCAACCACCCTTTTCCTTATATACCGGTTGCTACTCAACTAACCACAAAGCAAGTCCTTATATGCCGATTGCTTCTCAAGTCAAATAGGCAGGCTGATAAGATCTCTTGGTAGAAATAAGATACCTGCCGCACTAGGAAAACCGCAAAGTCCAAAAT
Source organism: Echium plantagineum (assembly GCA_003412495.2). Lineage (NCBI taxonomy): Eukaryota > Viridiplantae > Streptophyta > Magnoliopsida > Boraginales > Boraginaceae > Echium > Echium plantagineum. Next base: position 50,440 of record QFAX02000307.1, read on the forward strand.
TGAATCTTTAGACGAT
>QFAX02000308.1:0-37821 GCA_003412495.2 Echium plantagineum
TATCAGCAATAGTAGGAGTAGCATTTATAGCGCTTTAACATCTGGATGTACTTTGTTTAAGTTGCCACCTTATTTTGTGTGCTCCAAGATATCTTCCGTTTCTGTCTAATTTAACAATTTAATGGAATAGTTGACAGAGTACAACTTTTAAATTAACAGTGAGTGGTTTGTTATTCAATATTCTACATTATAATTTTATTACTACGGTAAATAAGATACTTGAAAAATAATTTAAAAAATAACTAAAAGTGTCACACAAAATGTAATAAATGATTGGTTCCCGATTAACAGAGTTAATCATTCTAGTAGGTATGGCATGCTATATGAATACAACTATCACATCTATTTTGCTGACTTGCTTCATCCATTATATTAAGCCTATAGACTTTATATCATTTGATACTTCCTTTCGATTTGCTAACAAACAAAAATATTTTGAAATTCTTCTCATTTTAAATTTTTATACATTATTTTATTGATTTGTATTTAAGCCTCTATTGGATAAGGAATATATAGTAGAAGTTTATAATATGAACACATTCATTCAATTAGTATTTTATTCATTAACTAATTATATATATATGTAAAAGGATCATTATGTCATCTTTCGATCACAGTCACACATACATATTTTAACATGTCTCATTAAACATGTTGTTTCAAGACAGTGTCTTACTTGATTTCAATTATTATTATACTCCCTCCGTCCCTAAATGATTGTCACATTTTGACTTTTCATGGTCAATAAAACAATAATTGAAACGTAAATATCTCTTATTCTACATGTGAAAAAATTATAAAAATTTGATATTTCAAAAATATATATTAAGACGAATCTAACAAGATCCCACAAGACTATATTATTTCTTATCGTTTGATGAGAATTTATGATCAAATTTTGTAATGTTTGACTACCAAAAGTCAAAATGTGACAATCTTTTAGGGACGGAGGGAGTATATGTTAAGTTTGACTTCTTTGGGACAAATTGGTAGTGGTGAAATTATTCAAATACATTTTTTAGAAAAAACATTGATTTTGATATATTATCATTTTTTGTTACTAATAATTTATTATTATAATAATTTTGATTTTGAGCTTTTCTTTTTTAGAATAGGTCTAAACATAAGCATCTATAAAATATTTTATTGCAATTTAAAAAGTATCTCAAGACTATACCTAAACAATTTTGCCTTTGCCACTTAGTCTCCAAAAGCCATACTTATTGACCATTATACACAGAGTGATCAAAGGAAATATTTTTTGAAATTTGTGATCGAATGAGACACGTTTAGTTATTTAGATATGTGCGATCAAATAGTGATATGAAATAAAACATGTGTGATTAAATGTGTCTTTAACTTATGTAAAATGTCATTCATTATTAATTGTTTCTTAACTGACATAAAAATAATTATTTATTCAAAGTTTGATTCCATCTCTCTTTACATTAAAATTATCATAGTTTAACTACTATCCACATCTTCCAGATTTGAATTTCATTATATACTAAAAGTACTAAGTTCGAATGTTGATGGCCCCCACCAAGTCTTAACCCCTAAATTTCAATTTTTGTGAGCTCTCACCATCACCCTCTACTATATGCTACAATGAGTTCAAAGCTAATCTTGATAATTATTTCTTCAAATTTCAATTTCACCTCTATAATACTTTTATCAGGTCTTTTTAATTGATGATTTATTTTATGTATCAATCAATAAATACGTAAACTTATTTCATTTTATTTTTAAAATTAGTTTCATAGCATTAAAATGAAATATCGACTACAGTAAATTAAATCAAATTTACTGGTAACATACCGCGTTTTAAAGTCAGCGTATACCCTCTAACATAATTTCTAAATCCCTTACAGCTAACTCCAACGAACACACAAACTGGACAAACAATTTGGGACAAGAAACCATAATGCACTTCCTAGAAACCCCCAAAACCAAATCTTTTAGCATAAACTCGTGGTAGTAACATATCCGAAGTACCCAAATGGGGGTTTTAACGGAGTCTTGGTGTTTCTGCAATGGAGGAGGCAAGTCCGAGAGGATGAAAGGGACCATTTTTTCAGGCAAAGGTTCAGCTATAGCAAGAATATCTTCAGGTGGGACTGGTTTCTTGATCCATCGTAACCTTTTACTCACTACCCATGTCAATCTTCCTTCTGTTCTTGCTGCTGAAGCTGCTGAGATCCGCCTCCATAATGGTGCTGCTGCTTCGCTTTCCCCTCACAGGTTAGGTTATTAATTGGAATTTAGGTCTTTTACTTGGTGCATTAATTGTTAATGTAACATGTCCAACATCGCAGGCGGTCTATTCCCGAGTCAATATATAAGGTCTCGGGCTAATCCTTATTGTCAATTGGTTAAGAGTGGAACCCCACATATGCTTACCATCTGATTTGATTGATATGGGTTGTTTTGTGGAGTGATGTGTCTGTGGTGAAGTGAAATTTGGTCGGTTTGTGGTTTTTTTGGTCAGTTTGTTAGATTATACTAGCTGGAATATAGGTGTGTTATTGCTGCATTGATTAATGTGGGTTGTTTTTTGAGGAGTAATATGTCGGTGGTCAAGTGAAATCATAGGATTTGTGGTTTTTTGTTCAGTTTGTATCACAAGCTTGCTGGTTTTGAATTGTTGTAAAATTGTATATTTATCTTATTAAGTTTATCATGATGTGGCTAAACTCTAGCTGAATTATTGGTACAGTGATAGATATGGATTGTTCAGGTGGAATACGATTTCGGTACTCTGTAGTGAAGTGAAATCTGATGGGTTTTGTGGGTTGTAAACAACCCACATAAATGAATGAAGATAGGCTAGTTTGAATTTGATGCTCGACTTTGAACGTTTGAACTCCATTAGTTTATACTTGCATTTCCTGTATTCTTGGTTCATTGTTTTTCTGGAGTCAAATGTTGTTAATTATGATTAGTTTAACAACCACGAACATGTTATTCCTTTTTAATCATAGGCACTTTCCTCTGGAAGCTTTTAGATAGATGATTAGCCACAGACAAACGTATTTCCATGCACTTGCCTGAATGTGTGTTTCCTTGAAGTTTGGCGATTTCTTTTTTGTTCTTTAGGTACCTATTATGTAACCTTTTCTCATGAATATAGGTTCTTCATTACTAGCTCTGTTCTTGATCTTACTATTGTTGGGCTCGATTACGTTGATGAGAACACACAACCCCAGCCACACCACTTTATCAAGACCTGTTCAAAGGCAAATTTGGATCTTGGCAATGTTGTATACCTTTTAGGTTATGCAGAGAAAAACGAGTTGCTGGTTGGCGAAGGGAAGGTAGTTATAGCGACCGATAATCTTATAAAGCTATCCACTGATGGTGTAATTTGGAGCCTGGGTTCAGCTGGTTTTGATGATCATGGGAATCTTGCGTTTATAGTCTGCGACCCTATGAAATTGGCCACATCTCCAAATGTGAAATCCTCTTCAACTTCATCTTCATCTCCATCATCTCGGAAAAAGGACCATCCTACACAATTTGGTATCCCTATGCCGATTATCTGTGATTGGTTAAACCAACACTGGGAGGGGAGCCTCGACGATCTTAACAAACCTAAGTTACCTCTGATGCGTTTGATGTCAACTGGCCAGAAGAGTGATCATTCTTGTACTTCATTTACAATGCGGCAAGTTTTCAAGTCAACGGAAACTGAGAATGAAGATACAGGTACATCATTGGTTACTGCACCAAAATCTAGAGAACAGCCTGGGCCTAGCTCTACAGCTATTGTTCATACTCCAGAAGATAGAAATGTGGATACTGATGCGCCAGCCCCAAACCACATTCAGGGCATTCCAACTCCAGAAATCTATGAATCTCCAAAACTAACTTCAGTGCCATTAAGGAACAAGGAGACCACTCAAATTCAGCTACTGGATATAAACTTCCCTCCAAGGATCGTCAAGTCTTCAGACTCGCCACAGTTCACAAAAAAGGTTTCCTCAACCTCCAATGCAAAATATGCCAAGGAAACTCCACCTCGCCAGCCCAATAGGGAAGACCGATACAATGCCAGAAGTCCATCTGGCCTTATGGCAGATGCAGACATTGCCTCAACCGGATCTGTAGATGGGGTACAAAGTGAGGTACAATCATGTTCATCGCCAATCCGGATTCCACATATGAACGATTATTATAGTAGTGAAGGGGAGACCACCATGTATTCGGCAGAAACTGCTGAGAGCCGTAATTATCCAAGTCCAAGGGATGGCAGATGTCAATATGTTGGTAGGAGCCAGAGCTGTGTCAACTACAACAGATGGGGGCCTGTACATAACAATCCTGCTGCTCGTAGGACGCCTTCTGAAAAGCAGAGAAATTCCACGCCAGGAAGAAAGGTGTACTCACAAGGTGCAACTTCTCAAAGAAGTAATGACTACTTCAGTCCAACTGTGTCTTCTATAATGAAAAAGCGAAACTCTGCTGAGCAATCGAAGACACGGGTCTCCCCCGAGCAGCCTATCAGGGTTCGACCTAGTACAATTCGTTCATCTCCAAAAAAGTGGATGTTTTAACTTAAAGTACATTGATAATGATTTCTTTATATCTAGTCACTTTATAAACCCTCTTTGTTTTCTCTATTTATCTGCTAAACTGTAATTAGACCTTGTTTACTAAATGTGAAGACAGATATATCAATAACAAAACTGAGTGAGGACTAGTCTCACTATCAAACAGTGACTTGTTTAATTGTCCAAGAATTAACGTTTGTGATTTGCTAAACGATGTGTTCAGAATGCGTCAATGGTCCATTAAGCTGGTATAAATGAAGGATTGGAGTATAGAGTGACATGAGATCACAAACAACATGATTTAACTCCTGCGCCAAATGAGTATCTTCATAACAAGCAATTAGAGCTAGGGTATGATATGATGATTTGCTTTTGGCATTGTGCGAGTAATTTGAAAGCTATAACATCGATTGCATCCATCAAGCAAAATTAGTTGTTCCATAAACTGATCCGCAATCAAGAACAATTTGAAATAAACTTTTAACAAGGAGAAGAAGATATCAATGTTCGACTTTTGAACTGCCACTGATACTAAAAGATATGTAAAAACTAGATACAACAATAAATGTGAACAAGTATCTTGCGGCTTCTAAATGAGGGTCTGAGTTTCAAACTAAGCCATAACTAATTCTATCGTACATGTATTAACAGGGTAAATAACTCCTATGAAGTAAGTTGAAGCACCTACTGAGAGAAGAATTAAGTAACAACCTATTCAAACCGGTAACAATGTTTACTTTTAAAAAAGCAGTTGCTAGAGAAACCTTGAAGCTGCATCCTTCCACTGCTTTATCGAGAAGGGCTAAGCAAGCAGCCATTTGCAAAACCAGAAAACCCTGTGATAGATAAACACTTATCATTTAGAAAAAGAAAAAAATTGAATATATGCAAGAAGCCTGCTAGAAGAAGAACATCAAGAAATCTAAAATACATTAGACTTGTTTTACCAGCCAAATGTCAAAACACTCTGGGAAATGGCAATAAGATGCGCCTGTAAGTTTTAGGAAGGGGTGGGGGGTATAGAACTAGAGACCAGGGAGAGATTACCTAAACTAAAGAAGTGGCAGGAAGGTACACCCTAATAAGGTCCTTCTTGAGTACTTTTCTCCTACAGGTAGGGCATTTGCTCTGAGCACTTATTGCAGCTCTTATGCATTCGTTACAGAATATGTGACCGCACTTCGTTGATGTCTCCTCAACCAATGATCCCATGCACACTGGACAGCTGAAGGAAGGATCCTTTGGGGGAAGAGGAGCGGGAGGAACAGTAATCTGTACATCTAAAAGATAGTCAGTTGTGCAATTATATAACGTAGCAAATATTTCAAAGAAAATGGACAAAAAAATACAGATGAAATCAAGGCCTGCCTTAGAATAAATTATTTTAATTAGTGAAGTGATTGTCTACTAATTAGGTAGGTTTGACGTTAAAACTAACAAACTAACACAACATAATCACTTAATCAAGTAAAATTGACAATCCCAAATAGGGCCCAAATAAGAGGTATCGAGCAAGTTATGAAGAATGAATTACAAAACAGCTTTCTGAGCTAACATGCAATTAGAGCATTCAAAGCTTAACAGTTGCGAGATTATGTTTAAAAAACAATTCAAGACCCATGTAAACTATAGATTTTGTCACACGGATTCCGACAGCTTTGTAGTACCTATTGAGTTTCTACAATCTTTTTAGAATCTGCACCAGGTTGGTTTTAAAAGCACTTAGTCCACATCTAAAGCATACACATAATGTTTGGGTAATCAAACAAGGCTGGTGGAAGACTTTCAGATATCAAAATGTCAACTTATATATGGGAATCTGAAGGCTATGCGCCTATGCCTATTAAATCCCACCATATTGAATATCCTAACTTAGAATGAAGTCAACCAAACTTCTGAGAAAGAGGAAGACAATGTGCTCTTAGATATTTAAAAAGAAGACTGGATGTAACAATACAAAACATGTAACGAGTAACAAACTACTCAAACAAACAAGAATTTCACATTTACACAATAAGTCAGTGTTAAAGGAGCATACAAAGTCACTTCGATAGGTGACTGTATATCGAACAAGAGTTGACAATATGAGTCTTGAACATTAGTATTAAATAGAGAATCACATTAAAAGCTCAAAATAATTTAATATAAGAGATACTTAGCAGTAAAAGACGGTGTAATGACCTTAGAACTGCTACTTCCTTCCAGATTTATGAACTGATCAGAATGTATAAATGTTCGATTTGGACCAGTTCTTCTGCGTTTGTTATTCTTGACAGCTACCCAGTCTCCTGCATATAAAAACTAAATTTCTAATATATTGCAAATTTGTACATAGTGTCTATATTAGGAGTATGACACCCCCAGCATAAAATATTCAGAAAGACGTCTGATGATGAATATGACATTATGATGGAAGAATAAAACTTAAGAAGGCGGGCCGTCACCTCAAGACTGCTAATACTGAAATACAAATTCTACGTTCTACACACAATAATGCAAGTCTGAGCTTCTGCGACCAATAACTAATAGGGCATTGGTAACTGAAAGAAGCAAGTGAGAAGATTCATAACCAGAAAACCAAATAAGAAGTCATGTGTTAAAATTCTAAACATACATTAAGCTAGAGCAATGGAAAGTCAACATTGCACCTTCCAGATCTAGTTGCTTGCTTGTGTAACAGACACAAAACAACTAAATGAGATTAAGGTAGAAAAAACATGTTCACCCAAAAAACAAGAACAGATCACTTTTATTTGGATTGTGAATCGTGAACAGGGTATCCATTTTGCTCGTTGCAACGCTAAAGGTGGTCAACTCTAGATCAGAAACCGGGCAGGAAAGAAAACAAAAGAAAGAATCAAATATGGGGTTGCTATATCTATTAACAATTAGAAAAATGAGTGTTGAACTTTACCAGATTCTACGTCAACCACAATAGGCCTTTCGCGGTGAGTCCTGGAGTTGTTTTTCGCCTATCAAAATGGATATTTTTTAGCACAACTACTTTCTAGCAAACTACAGATGAAAACAAGAAATGAGCAATGCAAAAGACAGAAGAAAAATATACTTCTTCAAATGTCCTTGGAGATGATATAATAACATCATTGTCCACTGCCTCAAGATCAATTGGTGTAGATGGTACTGGTACACGAACTTGATTGCTGGTCTGGTCAACATGAACTCCCTGGCTTGTTGAAGTACCCTCCTGACCAAGATTATAATCAGGCAATGCCGCATTCAAGTCGATTATAGGTTTTCTCCTGATGCGGTTCTTTGAATACATATTTGGAGGTGCTTCCATGTTCTGAGCACTCATGTTGAAAAATCTCTCTTGAACTGGCCAACCCACATAAAAGAAGACCTTACTCAAAATCTTAACAGCAGATTGATTATAGGCCAACAAGAAAGTGGGGAAAATAGTACAGAGCAAATAAGAAACTGACTAAAACTCTAACTCAAAATTGCAAGATGCCCTAGAAGATTTATATTTATCAAATTACAAAATCAAAGAAACAAATTCAATATAAAACAATTTAGACACAATAATGGACATGCTAGTCAATCCACAAAAGCACCGGAGACCATTTTTCAATTTCAAGTTATGAAATCGAAACTAAGATTATTTAACTTCCTCTTCTTTTGTCCTGTAACTTGCTGCTTTAATACTGACATACTACATAAATTATAGGATTAAGTGACTTCGAAGTCACTCAGATAAACATGACACTGTGGAGTATGGACATCTACAACCACGAAAAAGTCCACTCTTACAATTTTTATCTATCTAGTAAAATAAAATAATGCAACTCGGCTAGTTGTAGCAATGCTAAAAAAGGCAGTCTTTACAACTAAAATAGAGCCTGGATTTCATTATTGGGCCAATTTGGAAACAGCCAGCCTCCTTGCTATCGCAAGGGTAAGACTGCCTACTATAAAACCACTCTCCCCCTACCCCGCTTAGGCAGGAGTGCCTTCGGAGACAATGGGGCATGTTGACTCTTCTCCAAAAGTAGAGACCATCAACAAAGATAAATGATAACCCGTCAAAAGAATAAACAAAATGGCACATAAATTATCTCGTTTACAAGGGATCACCTCCGATAGACCAAATTGGTAACAAGAAACCTAACAAATAATCATTTCCAAGAACAGAATTACAAATCGATCATGCTGCCAAGTACAATCCATATCTCCAAAATTCAACAACTTCCTAAGTTGTTACTTTCACCCCAATATCATACATACCATACCACATCAACCACAATTGATAGATCACTCATCCCAAAATATATACATAAGAACTTAACTTTCCACAAAAAGCAATCAAAAATGGAAAAACTAATAGACTTTTTACACACACAAATCACTTTCGCAACATATAATTAATATTTCTATATAAATTAGGAATGAAAACCTAATTATATTCGTTCTAGACAATAAACAATTCATAAAAAATTGCATAAAATAAAGAAAACTTACGTAAAAAACCTGGGTTTGAATATTGTTTAAAACTCTGCAGACCCTTGTGGTTCAATAAAAAATTATTACTGAAAATGAATAAATGAAAAATTATTGAAGTTGTTGATGAGTGAGAAGTTATAGAAAGAGAAAGTATGGAAATGAGACAATTGAAATCAAAATTGGACAATCTGTTTATGATATTAATGTTGGTATGTTGAATTTGTGTGTGGTTCAATTATGGATGGTTGCAAAATCTGACCCGGAACGGCAATATGGGTGGGTATATGGTCGGGTTCGTTTCACTGACGGAAAGAGAGATAAACACTCGCCTTTTATGGCATTTTAGTAACTTTTGCGATTTAGTTGACTTTTTAGCGAACTTCTTCTTTGCTGATCTGTTATACACACACCAGAATAGTGATTTTCTGTAGCTGGAAATTACTATTCTGCACCCCCTATTTTGAAGTGTAGTAGATGAGGAAGATAAATGGGGGGGCAAATGGTCATTTCCAGCAATAGTAAATCACTATTCTGGTGTGTGTATAGTGTTGCGACCGTTGGCTCGATATTTTGGACATAATTTTGATTTTGACTTTGGGGCCTTGGTGGGAATGGGTGAATGTTTATTGTCACTTATTGTGTTAATTGGGTTTGATTTGAGTTACTTATTGTTATTTTAAGTTTTTTTATTAAGAGTAAAATAATAGCTAAATTTAACAATGCCCCTGAACTATTGTCAACTGATCAAATAAAGGACTAAACTTTTGAGTCGGTCAATGTATCCATAAACTTTTAAATCAGTCAATTTGGCCCCTGAACTATGACGAACTGGTCAGTTTAGGAATTTTCACCGTAAAATTGATAGTTTTTAGGTTTTAATGAAGTATAACTAGAGACTCAACATATCATATGTATTTAACGTTAGTTTATAATATACAAAAATATAGTGGACTTTTTTTTAAAATAAGCTAAAAACTATCAATTTTATTGTGAAGATCCCTTAACTAACATGTTCATCGTAGTTCAGGGGACAAATTGACCGATTTAAAAGTTTTTGAAATACATTGTTCGACTCAGAAGTTCAGTCCCTTATTTGATCAATTGACAATAGTGTTGGGATTGTGAAATTTAGCGTAAAATGATACTGTATAATGTACATTCTTTCAATACAAAATTAGTGAAAGAGTATGTTTTGGAATGTGGTACGTTGGAAATAGGCCTGACCTTCCTCTCATACAAATAAAATAGCGCTATATTCATTTCTAAATGATTGTCATATTTTGACTTTTGGTGGTCAACAAAATAATATTTAAAATGTAAATATTTATTATTCAATATGAGAAAAAATTATAAAAAGTTGAAATTTCAAAAATATATATTGAGACGAATCTAACAAGGTCCCACAAGACTATATTATTTATTACCGTTTAATGAGAATTGATGGCTAAATTTTGTTATGTTTGATCATCAAAATATGACAATTTTTTAAGAACGGAGGGAGTAATTTAATTTCAAATTAACATATTTATTTTGAGTTAAATGTTCGAGAAGTTGATACATTTTATACATATGTCTAATTTGTGATCCACTAAATATTAGTATTTGAACTATTTTGTTAAACAACATGAACCCAATGTCATAAAATATGACATGAAATCTATATCACCAATTACACCAAATTGATAATGTTCCTTTCTTAGAAAAAAATATTAATCCCAATTCTTTTTATATTTTCGTTTTAAAAACAAGACATGAATTAAGACAAATAATATCACTATCCATGATCCTATTAAGCTTTATTCTACTAAGATTTAACTAAATTACTATTCCCTCTATTTTTTTTTAATAGACGTTTTCGTTTTTGCGTGCCCAACTTTGACCGTCAATTACTTTTATTCTTTAGTTCAAAAAACATAAAATTTATATCGATCAGTTTATATTGAAGAGTATTTTTATAAAAGTAACCTTTTATAATTTTGTATATTGTAATTTATTAGTTATTGTTAATCAAAATTAGACACGGAAAAACGAAAAAGTCTTGTTGTAAAATGGAAGGAGTATCATGGTAAATTATACATTGATATAAGAATTAATTGTATAATTTATATATTAACAAAAATATTAAATACTCCGTAGAAAAATTCTTATAGAATCATAAATTCATAATCGATCCGCTATTACTCTATCAGGATTCAATTTGAAGAGTTACTGCTCTATATAGTGCTTCATGAAATTAGGCAAAAAAAAAAGAGAAAACAATATACAAAAGCAAGGACGTTTCCAGAGACCGTTGGAATCCGCAAGAACCACAAGCAAAACCTAAAAACCACGACAAATTCACAACACAAGCTCAACATAAACTCTAAAACCCAACATCATCAAAAACCCAAAAAACATCATTAATTCATGTCTCATGATACAAAAACAACAGTAAAATTGTACTGTCCATCGCTATCCAAGGTTGTCCAGTTTGATGCATGTGATTTTTCACAGAGAATCCACTTGGGTTGCATAGCGAGAGCCTTTGAGCTAGACCCACATAGTTTGAGGGTGAATGGATACTTTATAAGCAGAGGGGTTGATCTTATAGCTTCCTCTGTTACTTGGAACTCTCTGCTTTCATTCTTCTCTGCTCGTGGGTTGCCCACTGGCCTTTCGGGCTCTGCTCCTCTCATTGTTGATGGAAAGCTTCTCTATAGACTTGGAACTAAGCGTATGCTCTATGTTTTATTTTACTTTTTATGTTTTTCAATTATCATCAATTGTATGATATGTGTCTCATAGGAAGTTATGTGATGTTTCCATTTAGTATGTTATGCTATGACTTATGGTCACGCATTAGAAGATACCTCGTGTTCGTATGGGTTCGGTTCGGTTTGGTTTGGTTATGTTGAACCAAAATTGAGAGGGGTCGAAATTATCAAACCAATTGAAGTTCAATTTTTTTATTATTATTGAGGGACAAATTACTATGTTTTGAGTAAATTACTTAAGTTATAATGAAATGATAGATAAATTTTGCCAAGTTGAGGACTTAAAGGGACCTTCGTCCATTCTAAGCTCTGCACCTGTATCATATTAAGGAAATTCCTTTTGGTTGATTCAATGTTGAGAATTATTAATATTGGTTTACCTCAGGGAGGCATGCCCCAGAAGTTACTGCCGGTGGAGGCATGAACGAAAAGGGATGTGGATTTGATTGTTTTTATCGAAGGCTGCTGGATGTTGATCCTGAAGTGGTAAATGCAAAGAGGTTCAAAGATAATTCAGGTAAATTTTAACGCAACTTCCTGGGAGCATGTCATTCATTTCACTCTCAACTCGAGCTGATCGTTTAGTATGTATTGAGGATTTTCTAATTTTAGTTATTCAATAAATCCTTTTTTTATGTAAATTAGCGATGAGGTGAGTATCGAACCGAGGACCTTCTGGTAACTGGCAAGAGCCTTTTCCACTAGACTATTCGATTAACTCAGTTATTCAATAAATCTTTAGTTCAATAAATCCTGAGTTGTTTTGCTTCAGTATATGTATGCTATATAGTTTCTGACCATGCTTGATGTAATCGAACTGACTTGGGTATCCCAGTTGAAAACTGTCTTATATAGTTACGCTGGACTTTCTCCAATACAAGATTACTTGGTTATTGAAGTAGCAAAATAATACAGATTCTGTCAGCCCAAATTCATCTTAGTGAAAGAAATTAATGGGAAAATAATAGGATGAAGGACAAGAAAACCAAAGCAGTTTTGCACTGTTGAGGATATTGTAGAAAACCAAACCAAACCAAAATATTACAGATTCTGTCTATTTAGGATATTGTAGTTTTGCACTGTTTAGTTCGTGTATACGGGACTTCCTTTGCAGGACAAGACCAAAGCAGTTCGAGTCTAAAAAGGAGGTCACTGTCTGAGGATCAGAATTCATTAAAAAGAACGAAAACTACTGGAACTGACTTAGGTATGCCTTCACATAGTCTGCTCTAATTTGGTTATATGTTGTTGCATTGTCGTACACCGTCATCCCGTCTACATGTGTTCCACTGCAGGAGAAGAAAACCGTACCAACTCGAGCCTGAAAAGGAGGTCACTTTCCGAGGATCAGAATTCACTGAAAAGAACAAGAACTAATGGAACCGACTTAGGTATACCTTCACACTGTCTGCTCTAACATGATTACTCGTCGTTACATTGTAGTATAATAGCTCTAAATTCCTGCTCAATTCTACAGTTTCCTCTAAGGGGAATGTTGATATCTCTAAGAATAACAATAATGCAATTGGAAGCAGTCAATTGTCCTGCAGTTTCATCAGTCAGAATATGAAACGTGAAAGGGAAGACGATATGCTTCTTGCTGGCCCAAGCAAGAGGCTGAGGTAACGTATAATGGCACCACATTCTTGTACTGATTTGAGACAGTGATTTCAACCAGTCTGGATCATCTAGACATCAACAAGACTGAAGAGGCTAGTAAACTTTCAGAAACTAGATGTCTTAATTTTTGTAAGCATATAGGATTGGTCACCGATTGCTGCCCTTGTAAACTAAGTGTATTAATTCAGATTGGTTCGGCACGAGCCTGGAGTGTCATTAACAAATAACAGAATCTCACCAAGAGGACAACCCTACCATAAACATGATTGATTATAGTACAATTCAGTATGATTAATAGTAGTAGTTATTTTCGTTTGTACTGTTAAAATTACATTCTGGAGGAGGATCGTGATATCTTTGCCTATCAGTACAATAATCGTAAGTCATATACTTTGCTCTCACATAGTTATACTCCTCCTTTTGGTTAGTACTCAATTCCCATAAATCTTTAGAGTTCCACCAGTAATCAGAAGAAGAGCAATGTTGAACACCTGAAGAATCTTGATTGCTGACACTTGAGGAACACGAATCATTCATATTAAAACCTCTATATTGTGCTATAAATGGTGCATGAGACCAATTTATTGGTGTTTGGCCTCCACCTGATGCCCAGCTTGCATTCCATATACTACATTCTACTCGCATTGCCTTTGATGGGTATGGAACCCCATCTCTCGTGTTGTTCTTGAATATTCGGATTGGCAGATCATCAACATAGAACCTTTACAAGTAACAGAAGAATTGCATCAGCCCGAGGTCGACGAGTAGCGGTTGATGGCGTCCCGTTACAAATATAATATATAAAGAAAAATAGAGTTTATTTTCTTACACAATGGTATGAAGATTCCATAGAATCTTGTAATCATGAAAGTGTGCTGTTGGATCAAACCAAAGATAAAATCTTTGCTCTCTACCTCCTTGTCCATTGACAAACACATTTGTTTGCAGTGTTATAGGTTTTCCTTCTCTATTTCCCAAGAACTCAAAGTCCAACTCATCATGGGCATTATCAAATGAAGTAAGCTGCAAAGATCAATTAAGATGCGTGTTACAACTAATAAAAAGTTACCATTGATTTTATTTGTTTTTATGTTATGTATAATGAATCTTTGTTATTAAACTATATACTCCATAGTTAAATATGAATATTATTATAAGTTCGAAGTACGATATACTTATCCTCGTTGATGATTTTTTTTATTTGCTTACTTCGAAATGCAAAAAAGATAATCATAATAAGTTATTTATGTTAAAGTAATGTTGTTAGATTATCATTACATAAAAGGTTGTAATGACTCCAGCAGAGTCATTTGGAGGTATCTTCATCCTCATCTGAAATATGCCGGATCCATAACTCAATTTGGAACCAATTCCTGCACCTGAAATATATGGGATACTGTTATAATACTCGTGAATATTACAATTGGACTAGTTTATACCATAGAACTTCCATTCATATTTAATTCAATTTAATTTTTATTAATATTTGGGTTTCTTATATGAATTCATAATCATAAAAATAGTGTGTTCCTAATTTATTTGGCCACAAATATTAGGGACAAATTGTATAACGTGTTAGTTCAAACGAATTGGAGAGACTACGAAGTAACATCAAACATGTAACTCATGAAACAAATAAGGAAAAATATAAAGATGGACAACCTGAATGTTGATCTAATGAGAGGGTAACTTGTTCACTGCCGAAACTAACATGGTCGTTTCCCCATGTAATATTGTAGTTTCTATCAAATTCCATGTCTCCAAATGTTATTTTTGTTAATATCATACAACTCAAAACTATTATAGATGTAAGGGAATTAAAGTGAAGAAGTCCCATGTTTTGTAATAAAATGGAAAGGACAACTGATTCTTGTTTGATTATTGATACTATTAATATCGTCCAACTTATGAGTATATATACAGAATATTAATAGATACCTAGGACGTAAGCTTTCATTGAGAAATTAACAATACTAAATGAAAGCATGGAGGGTGTGATGAAACATCATTTTGAATATTCCCTACACGTTATTGTCTTTGCTTATAACCAATATATATATATATTGAACTACTAGCTATATTTGGAGTTGATTGCATTTATTGAGTAGTACTCCCTCCGTCCCTAAAAGATTGTCACATTTTGACTTTTGATAGTCAACAAAACACGATTTAAAACGTAAATATCTTTTACTCTACATGCAAAAAAGTTTTAAAAAGTTGATATTTTAAAAATATATATTGAGACGAATCTAACAAGGTCCTACAAACCTATATTATTTCTTATCGTTTAATGGAAATTCATGATCAAATTTTATTATATTTGACCACCAAAAGTCAAAATATGACAATCTTTTAGGGACAGAGGGAGTATTTGTTAAGGATGAGCCATAATTAGCAATGTTTAATCTCATTGCATCAGTTGATGATGATGACACTATATTTTTAGCATAATCTACAATATATTTAATTGGGAAATGGACAATTATATAAGGTTTTTTTTTATTGAAGCCTTCCATGTTTTTCCTTAATTGTAGGAAAACTTTTTTTTTACAAAAAATTACTTTCAATAAAATATTTGTTTATGAATTTGAATAAATACTTTTATATGATTTATTGTTAAAGAATCTTTTTTGTAATAACTAATGTTTAAATTTTTTATGTAATAATTATTATTACTGTTAGGAGTTTATGGGGTCGTTACACTCTAAAACCAGTTGGCAATAGAGGGAGTAGCCCAAGATATTATATATTGACCCGGGAGGACACCGATATCCGATGTGAGTGTGCATCTTAACACTCCCCCTCACATGTAACCCAATCATTGGCGGAATATTCCTGGCCGGTATTAACTGCCAGAAACAACATCAGCGGGTTACACATGCCTCAATAACCCGGGCCTGACTCTGATATCATGTTAAGACTTAAGAGTCTATGAGGTTACACACTAAAATCAATTGATAATAGATAGAGTAGCCCAAGATATTATATATTGATCTGGGAAGACACTGATATCCGATGTAGATGTGCATTTTAACAATTACGATATACAAAGATCGATTATGTCCAAATAATTAGGTAAATTATGTTAATAAAGAAACTGAGCTTAGTGAGAAATTAAATGTAAATATCATGATCATGAAGACATCCAGTATACACAGCCATGCAACTAGCAAAAGTTATGCTGTTATTAGGGAGCATATACTATTAGCCGCACTTCTTCAAACATCAGAGAGCTCGTTCGAAGATCGAATTGAAAGATTCAAAATTTGATTGCAATGGTTCGAAAGTTTGAGGTACGATTCAATTAATTCAAGATTTGAATCAATAATATGATCTTTTCATGATAAAATGATAATAAATTTATAAAATATTAACAATAAATGTTTGAACCAAATTGAATATTCGGCTTAGTCTCCGTCTCCATTCAACCCAAAATTGAAATTTCAATTGGGATTGAAGTATTTTGTCATAAGTACTCTATAAGTCTCTAACATTTTTTATGTACATAATTTCTATGTATATAATCGAAAATTCTTAGTTGATTTTCCGAGTCTATAGTATTAAAGATCCATAAAACGTTCTTAGAAATTGTACTTCTATCGAGTTAATCGAATAGTCGAGTGGAAAAGATTCTTGCTAGTGACCAGAATGTTCTGAGTTCAAAACTTACCTCATCGCTAATTTATAAAAAAGAAAAAAAAAAAAAAAAAGGAATTGTACTCCTATCTAGTTAGTATTCCAATCGAACTTTTCGAATCAAAACAAATTTAAAGTTATCTTACATAAAAAAATAAGTCTTCCTTATTTTGCCAAGTTAAACTCCCCACCGGCCACCTCATAGAAGATGAAAAATAAGTAATTATCCAAACCTTGAAGCCATCCTCCACAAATGTCCTCCCTAACCGGACCCACCAGTCCATTCCCTCCGTCGTTCAACCACCCACCCAAATCCCAACTGGACAAACAAATTGGGACAATCATTACAAAGAACAACGTACACCTAACAACTACAAGGAACCTTAATTCATCCGAGCTGAAGGAGAAAGAAGCAAGAGAGAGAAAGGAAGAAACCAACAAAAAAGTAGCTTCCAAGAAAGCAATTTCGATAATATTGCGAAGGGAAGCAACTAAGGAAGTCTTAGAGAAGAAGAAGGGGGGCTCCAAGAGGCTGCTGCCACGCACTGTTCTTGAAGCTCTTCATGAACGCATCACTGCTCTTCGTTGGGAATCTGCTTTAAAGGTCCCGTTTTTATCCATGTACATTTTCGTAATTCTGTTGGCCTGTCCCAAATTCAATGTCCACTTTTTGTGTGTAGAAAAATGATGATTACTTATATATGTCAGTTAAGGCTGCAATGTTGGCTAGGTTCTTGGCGCTTTGTCATTAATGTATAATTGAATGATGAATTGAGCAACAGTGAAGTTGGATAATTGTATTATTTTGTAATGTACGAGTATGATACTATTCTGATTCTTTTGGATAGTTGTCTAGTTTTGATCAAAACTATTGTCTAGTTCTGAATTTTAATGTTGGACTTTTTTAAGTTTTGAGGTCAGTCACTAGTGAAAATAGAATAAAGATAGTATTATCGACATATTTAACTAATGGTACTTAAGGTTCTGCACGAAGTTATATATGTCAGTTAAGGCTGCAATGTTTTGTTAATTTTGATCGTTGAAACTCAAAGCAGCCAATGTTTTCAAATAGTTAATTGGTAATGAGATGATGTCTAAAAGTTATGTTATTTTACCCCAAAATATTGTTCCAGTTGATTGAGATCTCCTAGGCTTTCCAAAGATGTCTTGATTTCTAACATAGAGGTTATCCCCCTTCATGGTTAAACCACAATCCCCTTTGAGAATATAGCAAATCTCATAGGGGTGATCCAGCCAGGAGCCCAGTTGGGTTCCATTATCAAGGAATCCTCTTCGGGGTTTAGGCTCTTAGTGTCTTTGCTCTTCAACGGAACAATTTTATATTTAGGTTTCTGAAGACACGTTTTAATGAAGCTCTTATGTAAGATATTATTGGTATGTGGTAAACTATTGGCATGTCTAACACTTAGGAACTTCTAATGCTTTTGCCAAGTGGATTTTGATTCTATGGAGTCCATCTATATGTGTTTTCAGGTTTTTGAACTCCTCCGGGACCAGCTATGGTACAAGCCGAACACAGGGATATATATCAAGTTAATAGTCATGTTAGGAAAATGTAAGCAACCAGTGAAGGCACAACTTCTGTTTCAGGAAATGATTGATGATGGCTGTGATGTGAACAGTGAAACGTACACTGCATTATTATCTGCCTATAGCCGGAGTGGTTACTTTGATGAAGCTTTTTCTATCCTTGAGCTTATGAAGAAGACCCCATACTGTCAACCAGATGTCTTCACGTACTCTATTCTCTTAAAATCATGCCTACACGTACAGGACTTCGGGAAAGCAAAAGCTGTGCTCTCTGACATGGCTTCTCAGGGGATTAAGCCCAATACAATTACCTATAATACTCTTATTGATGCTTATGGGAAAGCTAAAAGGTACTATACAATTGCTATATGCATACATACAGCATACACATGCCCCATGCCTCAACAGGGTAAAGGGCGAGGTTTGGTGTTCGGATTATATGCAACCTTATCTCTATGATAATAGGTAGGCTGTTCCATGATATATGTTTCAGCTATTTTATTCTCAATCTAGTTACTAGAAAGTTGATGAACTGAGATGATTTGGATCTATAATTTGCTTCGTTGGAGACCAAGAATACATCATTCTGACTCATTTAGTGAGAAATCTAAAGTTTGGTGTATACCAGCATTCCACTCTATTATCGATGATGCCTTAATATACCATCTCATGAATTATCTTAAACTAAAGGATTATCCTCGTTGTTATACCTTTTTATAGATATAGGTCAATTAACTGTGTTCATGGTCAAGCTTTTTAGTGTAATATCCAAATTTGAATGAAGACTGATATTTTATCATTGGAAGGTTCACAGAGATGGAATCAATTCTTGTAGAAATGCTACGCCAACGGGATTGCGAGCCTGATGTGTGGACCATGAACTCCACGTTAAGAGCTTTTGGGGGCAGCGGGCAAATAGAAATGATGGAGAATTGCTATGATAAGTTCCAGAGTTCTGGTATTAATCCCAACATCAAGACCTTCAATATACTTCTAGATTCTTATGGAAAAACTGGGAACTATGAGAAAATGAGTTCTGTAATGGAATACATGCAGAAATACCACTTTTCATGGACACTGGTAACTTACAATATTGTTATAGATTCATTTGGAAGAGCTGGAGATTTGAAACAAATGGAATTCCTGTTCAGGCTAATGCGATCAGAGAGAATAAAACCAAATTGTGTCACTCTATGTTCTCTGATTAAAGCTTATGGTCAAGCTGGGAAACTTGAAAAGATTGAAGCTATTCTGCGTTATATAGAGAACTCAGACATAACTTTAGACATAGTTTTCTTCAACACACTTGTGGATGCCTTTGGGATGATGGGATGCTTAGCAGAGATGAAAGGTGTGCTGGAAATGATGGAGACAAAAGGATGCAAACCTGACAAAATCACATATAGAACAATGATTAAAGCTTATTCAATCAATGGAATGTCCAATCAAGCGAAAGAGCTTCTTAATGTGCTCGCCTCCCTGAACAAGCGTTAACTAGTTGAAGTTTTCCCAACAGAAAGAATAGTCTTTAAAATTATGCCATGACCACCGCAGTAAGTAGTTCTCAATCTTTATATCTTTTGTGGGTGATATATTTCAGCATTTGGTTGTTATATTATCAGACAAAAATGGCGTTGTTACGGAGAGTGTTTGATGCCATATTAGTTATGTGAATAGTGATATGGAAGTTCATCTTTGTATGTAATTGTTCTTGCATCATCTCTAGGTATCCTTCGCTTGTAACAGTATGGTCAAGTTATTCTCTTTGGGGATAGACAGAGGATATTCAAAGATTGTTAACTTGGTCAGATTGCTGAAGTGTTTCTAAACATTATTGATGGATCGTGATAAATGAAGAGCGTCATTTTGGTCAGGCTGGTTAAAGTGTGGGTAAGCGTTTTCGGATCATTTTCATGTTCAATATTTTAGAATGAGGTGGTTCAAGAGTTGAACTGAAATTCCAAAGAACTAACCAGTCAAGCGAGGGAGAAACTTTTATTGGTTTCGAATGGAGACATTTTCCCACCCGATATTCGTGATGAAATGAGTTTCGAACGCAAGATATTTTGGTTACTAGCAAGAGATTCTTCAACTAGATCATTCGCTTAACTCTTGCCCATGGAAACATCTAGTTTTTAGTTCACAAATTTGTTATTGTATGATGTATATTGTCCCCATCAACAAGCTTGGACTTGTAGTATTGTTTATTGATTATGGTCTGTAATGGTTACTACCTCCACTATGGTTTGCGTACTTTGTCAATATCAAAAGCACCATTGATTTCCCACTATAATAAGTACTCCCATTTTTCTATGTCTTTAGTACTACTCCCTGTCTTTCAAAAATACTTGATTGTTTAGCCAAATTAAGGAATTAAGAATATTTACTATTATACCCTATATAATACTATCAAAATGAAAAGTAACTTATCAAACAAAGATAAAAAATTAAAACATGAGTTAAAAGTACATTAAATTCCGTAAACAATCAATTGTTTTGAAACAGGGAGAGTATGTCTTTACTAGGGTTGTAAAAGGACTGAACTATACCTAATATAACTACCTTTGAGTTTGGACCCCAAGGGGTCGAACCGGACCGAACTATTTGCGAACGTCACCCAACTTTACGTTTGGCCGGTCCGCAATATGCAACCCGGGCCGAACTATTTACGAACTGTGGGAACAAGTTCGGTTTGGTTTGCAAAAATGTTCGATGCGACTAGACATTTGGACGGATGAGACGGAGATGACTCATGAGTAAGAAATAAAGTAAAAGTGATTGTTATGATTTAAGTTAGCTCAGAACTTTCAAGTCTGGACTTTATAATATAAATAAGGAAAAATTGCTATTAATATGCGAGTCGACTAAATCGAACTGTTTGGCTTGGTTTGCCGAACCTTGGACTTTACAGTTTGGTTTGGTATTTTGTCAATGCGCACCAAATCATGAGCCGAATTTTTTCAAGCTAAATAATACGTGCCAAATCAAACCTTTTACAATCACTCACATTCCTATTCCAGGCAATTTTTGTCACTATACGTTTTGGGATGATAAAAGAAATGGCAATATTACTAGCTTACCAAAGCACACAATTAACCTTCTTGTTTTTTCTTACAATGAACTTAATTTACACTTCAATAAAATAAAAATAGTCGACTAGATTGAACGTAAAATGAGAAATTAATAGAACTATTAAAATGGTATATTTATGCAAAAAAGAAAAGAGAAACTAATTTGGAGTTCTACCACATTTTCTAAGAAACTCGTATAAATCTCTTTTTTAAAGAATAAAAACAAGTAAAAAATAGTTACATGACCAAAGTGAAAAAAAAAATGTAGTAAGAAAATACGAAATCGAAGTGAATCTAAATATCTAGAAAAGTTTTAAGATGAAAATAGATCATTTGTTACATTTTGTATGATCTACTTACGCCTTAATAATATCGTGACATACACAAAATTTATTATTAATGTTTTCAAAAAATTAAAAATAAAATACATGTCATGATATTTAACGCACTCTAATATAGAGTGTCACCATATAATTGAAACTAAAAACGACAAAAAAATAAAATAGACCCAATTCCATTTTTCAAAATCTCTAGAGAGAGAAAATATAAATTATTACCACTTTTTAGAGAGAGAAACTGTTTATTCCAGGGAAACAAATACAAACCCGAAAACAAAATCAAATCAGGCACAAAACTCCAATTTTTATCGATTTTCACACGAACTCATACATCTTTATAAGATTAATATTCATATGATAATCGTTAACATATACCCAAATCTCTTCATATATATTTATATCTTACATGTACTGAATCGAATTTGAGATCATATATACACAATTACCTATTCCATGTTTTTTGCATTTTCTAGGGCAAATTATTTGAGCAATTAAATCAACAGAGGCAAAACCCTAGAAATTTGAACCATTATTTTTCGACAATTACTACCCATTTCTGTGAAATTCGGGTTTATATATTCTCAATTCAGGTATTATTTCTCGATTTTATGTATTCAAACCCTAGAATTTTGGTCCGCTTCATTTCGTACAAACCCTAGATTTTTCAATTGGAAAGCATAATGACATGTAATCTGTTGCATTTAAGGGATAATGTATGAGTACTACGTCTTTGGGTTTTGGGTGTGTTTTGATTTTGCTGTGTAGCATGCTGGAAATTGTTATGTGAGATAGTATGATTAGTTAATTTATGGAATATGGTTTTACTTAGTGTAGTATATGCATGTTAGTACTTAAATTCACAGTGTCGTTTAGAATTTGTGATTTTATGGTTCGTTATGTGCTTTTGGTTAATTTGGATGAGCTCTTGTAGCTTCTAATGTTTGTTGAAGCTATAGTTTTGATGTATTTAGTTGGTGTTGGTGTACTCTTAGATATAATATATTATTTGCATTGTTGTCTCCTAATTTTAGCTGAAAAATTGAAGGATTTGTTTTCTGCTAAGATCACATCTGGCATTCTTACGTGTAAGTGTCGTGTGTAATAACGTAAACCATAGAGGAACTATTTTAAGTTTTGCTAGATTTCTCAAGCTTAAGTGTTTCATGGACGAGGATTGAAGAGGCTATTTGCCACTGTGAAATAACTTGCTTATGTATGCTTTAATTTGAATATCCCCAAGATTGAGAGAATTATGCGTCTTTTCTTCACTGGTATCTTATATCATTTTTAGTTTAAGACTGTAGAAAGTGCCTGCTTTGCACATGTATGCAACTCTTCCTTGAAATTATCATATATGGAGTGGTGCTATTAAAAATTCTACTTTGTGTGGTATTGGAGTGCCTAAATTTCAACTAATGTGCTCTATTGGGTTCAATAGCAATTATTAGTACATATTTTCTCGGCATTTAGTATTACTTGGTTATTCAGTTGAAGTTTTTGTTATTTAAGATAAATACGCTACGCTACGTGTAAACGATCTCAAATTATATATTTTTGGGAACATATACTATGCTTTTGAGATGAAGCTATGGATGGATGTTGTTTAATTTATACTTCACTTATTGAAGTAATTGTTTATTTGTAGCAGAACATGCCTGCTTTGTCTATCTTCAGAAGTAACATCTGTTGGCTTAGTGTTTCTTCTAATTCCTGCCTATATCATTTGCAGCAATTGTCATGACTTCTATAGTGCTTGAATCAATGAGAGGGTATTACCTGTAGAATTCAAGCTAGTTATGCATGGGTTTAGTTCAGGGTCTGTCCTCGTAGTCAATGCTGAAGTTGATTCCATGGGTGGAGTTGTTGAAGGAGTAGGAGTTGGCTCTGGTATAATAACTTCTCCCCAAGGAGTTGTAATTGAGAAAGTTCAAGCAGAGTTAAGGTAATTAAGCCTTTATAACCTCCTTCACTCAAAATTATCATAGTTTTTTTCATTCTTCATTTTGTTGCCTAACAGTTAGATGTCTATCTATTTATCACAGGCAAGAATATGATGTGCGAGAAGAAAGAAGAAGAGAGTTGGAATTTCTTGAGAAAGTAGGAACTAAAAGTCTCATGTTATTTTAGTGCACCCTGCTGGCTAAGCTTATGGTGATTGACTGTTTCTTAATTGCAGGGTGGTGATCCCTTAGAATTTAAACTTAGTACTACATTTTCACTCAGTCGGCAGTCCACTTCGGTGACCGAGCAACAACCTAATCAACTTTTGTCTAGGTATGCTCTGAGGTTGCTCTTATTAGCTTTAAATTTCCCCCCTGGTTTAATGCTCACTTATCTATTGCAGCGAAGCAAAAGGTAGTTTTGCGCCTGCTGCTTCTCCCCATGGGGATTCTGTTGAAAGTAGTGGAAGGCCTGAGGTTCTTCTCCACTGTGAACCAGATTGTGCTGATAATCTTATGCTTTTTGATGGTGAAAATGAGCTTCCTGAAGTTGATAAGATTCTTACCCATCCTAGTAAATGTGTCGTTACTCCATCTGAGCAGTCTTCTCAGTTGGATGTAAATGAAAATTCTAAAGAACTCAAGAGTTCTGCTGCCTTTAATGTTCCTAGAAATTCCTATAGGCGTCGGTCTCGACCAAATCGTGATGTTGCCAAAACAGGCTCAAACAATGTTTCCCTAGCACGCAACACTTCCTTATCATCTCGACATTCACCAAGGGAGGTGAAAGGCCTTTCCTCGGTTGTCGAAAACCAGATGAACCAGAATGTTCCATTGGCTCCTAAACCAGTGCCTCCTAGTCCTATCGAATGTACTATCAGTAAGTCCTCTGAGAACCCATCTGAAGTGGATGGTGTGAAGACAGCAGAATCAACCGTTAATGCATCCAAAGACTTGATAAATGACCAAGACAATAAGCAGATGTTGCTAACTGCTCAGGAAAGTCCTGGGGTAGTGCTTGAAGATCAAGAATGTTCCAATAAACAGAAGGACTTTGGTTTGGCGATCACAAAATTTGAGGATCTAGCTACTTGTGGGAAGAAGCATGGGAATGGTGGCGCAAATGATAATATGAATGACATATGTGTCGATGTTCAGAAAAACACTGTGGCAGTTACCTCCAAGATTTTAGATTCCGAATCATCTTGCACTGATATAGGTAGTAATACAGATGGTTGCAACCGTAACGAGTTATCTATGCATGAGAAAGGACCTGGGAATATCACAGAACATATAATTGTACCTCAGGTTACACCAGTTAAAGAAGAAGCCACTGATATAGAAGAACATAAGAAAACACAATGTTTAGATAGTGTTGTCCTGAATGATGACAGCAACTTGAATAATCAAAATGAAGAGAAGGAATTGCAATGTGGTGCTGAGCAAGAAGTAAAGAAAAATTCTTTTGTTTTGGGAAATACAGTGAAGGGTCAGGTGGCAGTGCAGAGCGTGAAAGCTAACTCTACTACTTGTGCAGAAACATGTAATCCTGTAATCGGGAGTGGAACTGCTCAGGTTGTGTTGAATCAGGAATGTGCGAAATCTTCCTCGGTGGAATTTTCTGAGCCTAAAGTATCAATTGAAAGTTCAGCAATCATAATGGATGGAAAAGAGAGTAATGCTAAAGCTGTAAGCAAAGCCGATGAAGATGCAGTACTGAAGGAAGCTGGTGTTATTGAGGTTATATCTATTCAACTAGTAATTAATATATAAATATACATGATCTTAACTTAAAATCTAATAGAATATTGTAACAGGCCAAACACAAGAGGATCATGGAGCTATCTGCCACAGCTTTTCCCGTGGAAAATTGTCGAAAATCTCATTGGAATTACGTGCTTGATGAAATGGCGTGGTTAGCAAATGATTTTGCCCAGGTATGTTATTCTGCATCCGACATGACTAACCTGCTAACATGTCCTTCACTTTTACGGACTGCTTTATGTATAAGGCTTGGCAATTTAACGATGAATTTCAAAGTCATCTTACCAACTTTCATGCCTTGATAATTTGTGTTCTCCATACAGGAGCGTCTTTGGAAGATGACAGCTGCTGCACGATTATGTCACCGAGTTGCTTACACCTCTCAATTCAGATTTCAAGAGAAACATCGCATCATGGAGCAAAAAAGAGTGGCCCATTTGTTGTCAGATGCTGTCATAAAGTTTTGGAATTCAGTACAGGTATTCATTTTTAGTAAAATCTTCTCTGATTTCTTTTCTTGCGGTCTTGTTAAGAATCTGTCAGTCTTGTTGCATCATATATTATTGGTACCATTCAAGCAAGTAGTTTGAGTGATTATCATATATTATTGTTATCATTCAAGCAAGTAGTAATATGTGTTAAATGGATCCTTTATATGTTTTCTCCTTTGAACGGTGGGTAAATACAACTTTCTGTAGGGGGACTATACCAAAAAACCTTTTGATGAACAACTTAGTTTACTTTACTTTTACTGATGTGCAATCATGTCTCAGTGTGAGTGTGCGACTACTTTAGTTTAATCTTCTTTTTTGTAATTCATCTAATGCTTCCTTTATATTATCTGGTGCTATTTTAGGACTCGAACAAAGATATGCCGCTTCCTTACTGTAAAGATTCAGCATTTTCCATACGACAGTATGCTGTGAATTTTTTAAAATTCAATAGCTCTTGCATTCAGCTTAACCAAGCTGAAGCTCCAGCAACACCAGACAGGAATTCTGATTTAGGAACTGTGGCAATGTCATGGGATGATAACTGGACAGAAGTATGCATCTACTGTTTATAGACTCTTTTTGTATACTTTGTCTAATGCAACTATATGTGCTTGTAAATCTGAACTTGTAGTTATTGCTTAAGATTTTAACTACTGTTCTATTGCATTATCCACTGATATTTGTGTCCTTCACAGGATAACTTATTCTATTTGGTTCCTTCGGGTGCAATGAAAGCATATAGAAAATCAGTTGAATCACACGTGGGACAGTATGAGGTAGAAATCTTTACCATCATAGTTAGTACATGGTTGGTCTGAGATACTATTACTTATGATTGTATCCTGCTCTTCACTGAGCTACTATATTGAAGTACAATCTATTCGCAGTCGGGTTAATCTCCACCATTCCCAGGTTGATCTATTTACATTACTAAGCTATCTAAATGGATTATTTCCCCAGAAAACTGGCAATAGCTTACAGGAGGAAGTGGAGACATCTGCTTTTAATGCTGTAACAGGTATATTTTGGTAATAGTTACTTCACGAACTTTGTAACCTTTTGTGATCAATGATTGATAAGCTTGTCTGGAATTTCAGCTTATGGGACTTTCCAGAATGCTTACGAAGACGAGGAAGGGGAGACTAGCACTTATGATTGTGATATTGTCAAATCATCTAGATATGGTCAAAAGAAGAGGAAAATTTTGCCAAACGGATATGGCAGGAGATCATATGAAGTAGGGGATGATTTAATGTATACGCATTGCATTGAAAATAAACTTGTGGCTCAAGAAGATGAATTTAGGGGAAATCGCGCTGCCGGTCTCAATGTTTCAATTCCTATTAAACGTGTTCGGACTGCTTCTAGACAGAGAGTTCTAACTCCTTTTTCTGCTGGAACATCTGCATATGTTCCCTTGCCAAGTAAGCCTGATGCTTCAAGTGGTGATACCAGTTCGTTCCATGATGATCTGAGCACTCCCTATGGTGGATCAATCATGCCAAATAATTTGGAAGTGGAATCTGTGAGGGATTTTGGAAAGAAATTGCCTTTTGACTCCACTGAAGTATCTAAACCTAGAAAGAAGAAGAAACGGAAGCATCTGGTATCAATCATTTTTTGATTATTTTGATAAGAATGATTAATAGAGTAGTTGATGGTTCATTTATTTGAGACAAATTGGAAATAATTGATGTTTCTTGACATGAGAGACATTGGGATGTTTGTACCCTTTATTTGCTCGATTGTAGTTACACAAATTCCTTTTTTTTCAGGGTTCTGCATATGAACAGAGATGGCAGGGTGATTCTAATTTCCAGAATGAGCAGGTAAATTATGAAATTAGCTGGATTAATAGCCCTTTGAAAGTAATCTCTTATGTGGAGTTCTTCAAAGTATTTACTGCTTGTCTTCATTTATTGTATGTCCTCTATTATCTTCTAGTTTCCACTTATGCTTTGGCATATATGGTTGAGCTTCACCTGACTCCCATTGGCTACTGGAACATGTCTGCAATTTCAGATAGTTGATCCCTCCTTCCCTGCCACAAAAAGATATCTGAACTTTTTGACTTCGCATTCCTAGGTTGTATTTCCAAGCATTGCCACTATTAATAATTGGCTCATCTCTTGGATCTTTTTTTTTCTCGTCAACCTATGTGGGAGTTATTACTACTTGATATTCAGGTTTACATATGGGTTGCATGCATCTGCCATCTTTAAGTCATATGGTTATGCAAAAGAATCGATATGCTTAAGTTTGTAAGGCATTTGCTAGGACCCTTATTCTTTTGCTTACTTGACTTCAGAGGGACCACTCTAAAAAGAGATCCGAGGGTCAGCAGCTTGAGTCCAATGGCTGTGGTGGTATGGCTCTTTGCATACTTGTAATCAATATTTTCCAATTCGTGGCAAATTTATGTCTCAGCTTATTTGCTAATGTGAACAAAAGGTCAACTTGGTCAACACATCACGAAGAAGCCCAAGGTGATGAGGCCTTCAGTAGTTGAGAATACGTTCGACAATATTCCTCCACCTGCAGGATCTGTTCCATCTCCTGTAGCTTCCCAGACGAGCAACATGCCTATCCAGAACATCAAAATTATAGGTGGTGGTGAACGAAGTCGGAAAACTAAAGCATCAAAGGTAGCTATAAGTCTTCTATCACATCGTACCTTGCATTTTCTTTGTTGTTTCTATTTCTTGTGAAGGTTTCACTCAAGTATTGTTTCCTATTTAGGTTCCAATTAGGCAGCAAGGATCTGGCAGTCCCTGGTCCCAATCTGAAGACCAGGTATTTTTATTTTCAGAAATTTTGGTGTTTTTTGTCCACATTTTATTGCTGGAGATAATGTTACTAAAAATATATTCTGTTACCTGCAACATGTAGGCACTTATTGTTTTAGTTCATGATATGGGTCCAAACTGGGAGCTTGTGAGCGACGAGGTCAATTGTACTTTGCATTCTAAAGTGAGTAATTTGTTCTATTCGTCGATTAGTTTGTTTTCTAGAACTGTTTCAGTTCATTATGTTGGAGAATTAGTTGCTTTGATTGTATATTTAAATTACCTCATGTTGTCTTCCTAGCTTTAAAGATTATGAGGGAAGACTATAATAAATGGAAACCTATACAGAGAGTGGGTAAACACTCGAGAACTGAAAATTTAGGACTCTGTTTAAATGTGCAGCATGTATACCGTAAGCCAAATGAATGCAAAGAGCGCCACATGGTCTTGATGGATAGAACAACAGGAGATGGGGCAGATAGTGCAGAAGATTCAGGATCTTCACAGCCATACCCTTCTACGTTGCCTGGAATACCTAAAGTAATTTTTTTATATATCTTTATTCTCCTCTCATCTATTACTTCTGAGTCCAGTTATGCAGTCCCTTTTAATTATTTGTATACATATTGGCTGTACAACACATATACAGGGAAGCGCCAGGCACTTGTTTCAGCAGCTGCAGAGACCCATAGAAGAGGAAATTTTGAAGTCCCATTTTGAAAAGATCATAAAAATTGTGCAAAAACAACATTACCGAAAGACTCAGGTGGGTACCATCCGGAGCAACTATTTGTCTGAGCTATACTAGGGAATTTATCTACAATTTTTTTAGTCTCTCTAGCACACATGGCGCTTGACTACCTTTTGTCTATTTCCTTCGTCTTCGAGTCATATGTTAGAGATAATCAGCCCCTTCTATAATACTCCATCATTACCAATTCAGGGCTTGTTTGAATATGCTTAATTTTTCTGTATCTGGTTACTTTGAGAATCACTAATATATTAATCACTTTTCAAATTAAAATTTCCCAGTTAAATAAGTTGGAGCGAGTACCTCTTTTTTTTAGGACAGCCACTTCACCTTTAATACATATATGTCTGTGTATCATTGTATTTGGTTGTTTGTTATGGGATAGATGGCAAACGAAGTTCGGAATGATTGTTAGTTCTTATAGAGTCTCACACTAGTTTCACCAAATTTTGCCATTTGTAGTATATGTATTTTTACTCTTATCTTGACTATCCATAAGTCGTATTCTTCATGGCTGTATCATTTGCTTG
Source organism: Echium plantagineum (assembly GCA_003412495.2). Lineage (NCBI taxonomy): Eukaryota > Viridiplantae > Streptophyta > Magnoliopsida > Boraginales > Boraginaceae > Echium > Echium plantagineum. Next base: position 30,246 of record QFAX02000308.1, read on the forward strand.
ATGCAGAATGGTAACAATGACCCGAAACAACTCCAGCAGCCTCATAGTTCACATATGCTTGCGCTTTCTCAAGTGTGTCCTAACAATCTGAATGGAGCTCCTGTCTTGACGTAAGCTCTTTATTTATCTGTAATGCATTTACCGTTACATCTGACAAAAAATCATGTGAAATACTAAAAGTGGCCATTGGTTAATCTATGATGAAGACCTTTTGATCTATGTGATGAAACAATTTCCAATCCTGAAGTTCCCTCTCTTGGATATCAAAGTCCCCACAATAGTTGCTTGCCTATGTCAAATCAAGCTTCCACTGCTCCTGTGCCTGCACTCCAACGGCCTGCCACAATGCTTGATGGGAGTAACTTCTCATCTCCTGGTTCATTATACCCTTATGTTAGGTAGCATGCAGTCCTTGTGTGAGATTATTTTCCTGTCATTTCATTCACACCATATTAAGAAGATATTCTTTCAGGGATGGGAGACTTGCTATACCTCGTTCTATTGATGAGCAACAGAAAATGCAACAATACAATCAAATGTTTTCTACCAGAAACATTCAGCAGCCTTCTCTCATTTCTTCCGAACCTGGAACTGATCGTGGTATGCGCATGCTCCCTGGTGCTAATGGCATCGGTGCAACAGGTGGAGTTAATAGAAGCGGACATGTGCCGAGGACTGGATCTCAGACTATGGCACAGTCAGCTACATTGAATACTGGAATTGTGCATTCCTCTGGAATGATGATGAAGCCAAGTCCTGTAAATATGCTTTCAGGCTCTAGAAGTGGACAAGGCAACTCTATGAGGGTTCGTGATTCTCTGCACATGATGCGGGTGAGTACTCCAGAATTATATATTCGTGTATGAGAGTTGTTTATTCTTGATTTACATTTTCCTGTTATGTGGATGCCCACATTGATGTCATTTGAAATCCACCATAATTACTTGGTATTCATAATGACAGCCTACCCAAAGTCAGGAAACCCAACGGCATATTTTGGCATCTGAGTTCCAGATGCAGGTCCCACAAGCCAACCAAGGAGTCCTCCCGTACGTTGGCGATTCCGCTTTGGCTAATCAATCAGGAGTCCCTTCTATGACTGTCCCGTCACGTTTACTCCAACAACCACTTCCAGTATCGTCCCAACAACCACAAATGCTCAATCATCGTCCTCATTTTCAGGGTGTCAATCAAGCAAGTAATCCCCGACATCAAGCATATGCATTGCGCCTAATGAAAGAGAGGCAACTACAACGTATTATTCATCAACAACAGCAACAACAACAACAACAACAACAGCAACAACAGCAACAACAATTTGTCTCATCTCATGCTGCACTGCCTCATTCACAACCACCAGCCCAGCTTCCCATATCAACTTCGTTGCCCAACACTTCACAAGTGCAGCCACATATCTCTTCTCCACCAGTTCCTTTTTCTGCTTCAGTGCCTTCGTCCTCGTTGACATCAGTGCCCCACCAGCAGCATATACATCAAATACCCCCACACGTTCTTGTAAGAAACTCACAGATTGGTGGCAGTGGGTTGGCCAATCATGTGAGTAAACAAAAGCGACAGCCTCAACAACAGCAGCAGCCACAGCCATTTCAACAGGCTGTGAGGCGCCAACCTGAGCAGCGACAGCAGCCTCTATTACAACCACACCCCAAACATGTGAAGGGTGTAGGGAGAGGGAATCTAACACGACAGAGCACCTCAGTTGACTCGTGTTTGCCAAATGGCTTGTCGACTACTCCTGGAAGTCCGTCAACTGAGAGATCCGAGCAGGCCATGCATTCAGTTCAAGGCCAAGATTCATACATGGGATCACCATTAAAATTGGTTCATAATACAAAGAAATTGGGTTCTCCCAATTCTGCGAGTCAATGCCAACCCATGTATTCTGGTCAAGTGGCTCCAGCTTCCAATAACATTGAAGTAGAAGCCTCTCACTCTGATTATAAGAATAGTAAATTGACACCCGTTTCATCAGTTTGCCATCAGCAACCTCAACAGCAAGTACGATCTCAGCAGGAAACAGTAAACCATAACCCTCTGGCTGCGCCAATAGTTCTGCAAGCTAGTCACCAAGTGAACTCTGATATGACAACTAAACTACAGAGCGGAGCATCTCCAGTTGAGCAGCGGAACACAAGCAACAATTCTCAACCTGATAGCATTGTGATTCAGGAAGGTAAAGATGCAACAGAAGGGACTTCACTAGTTTCATCATCTGCTGAACAGAGGAATGCTTCAGAACAACTACATGATTCTGTGTCATTGACTCCACCGTCAAGGTTGGCTTCTGCAGGAACCCATCTTGCAGATGGTGCTGACAAGGCTGTGGAATCTCTTAGCTGTAAGCAGTCTTCACAGCAAGATCCTTCGCCACTGTCCTAGCATCACCAATTTCCCAGATGCAACAAATGCAGCTACCACAATAATCTCAGCAGCAACAGCTGGTGGTTCAAGCTGGATGTATATGTCACACTGTATGACATGAGAGTGGTTGAGATTGGTTATTCAAGTTGGAGATTCCTGCGTCGCTGCCCTTCACAGGTTGTGGTCAGCATGCTAGAGGAATAATTATGTACAGGTACTGTTTTTATTTTTCTAGTTGGACATCTGCAATGGTAGATGCATCGTAGATTATATTATACTCCTCAGTATAGAAGAGTGAGACCTGGGATTCTATTTTGGTTATAATTTATTTAATGATCACTCTTTTTAAGTAGATAAATTTACTCTCCCTTAATACCATTTTTTCCGTTGGCAGATGAACGGTCAGTGCTCCATGATAAGCATCGTAAGTTGGCATATGGCCAGTTTGTGATGATTCAAGGTTTTGCAAAGCAAGGATCTTAGGGAGGCTAGGTTTTAGGTATTTTTGTATAGTATCTATGTTTAGGCCTTAAAAAAGTTAGAGACAAATATAGAGGTATATGTACAGGGGTCTGTTATCTCTTCATTTCTCTTAACTAGTTCCCCTGCTCCTGTATTATTATCCTTGTGCAAGAGAGGGCAGTTCTAATGCTTATGGCTAAAGGCTTTGAGAATTTGTCAATTCTGTATACTTCCAATCGCGTCCCTCGGTTGTTAGTCGTGCCCCTTTACACTCAACTGTTTACCTGTTTACCCCCTTTATGCATGCGCAATTGTTTAGTAATTTTATAAAATCATAGTTTGCAAAATACTATAAAATCATCTTTATTATGGTGATAGTTATTCAAGAAATCTTTTAGCTAAAAGAAGATAAACATGGCGATAATAATAAAAGGTAAATATTATTTTTCAGTTTCTTGACATTTGCCATTTTATTGTTCTAGTGACGAGCAACGAACATGCTAAATACCTAAAAGGAATAATATAGAACGGAGTAAATGACAATTAGTTGGTAAAAGACTTGAAATGTTGTCTATGAAAGGTTGTCCACAACCACAAGTAAGAAAAAGGGTCGAAATTATTACTAGGATTAATCAAAATGAAGCTCTTAGTATTGACCATTGAGGTACACAATTTTGTTAGTCTGTCCATGTGTTTCTTGGTAAGGTTTCATGTATTACAGTGAGGGAAACCTTGCTGCTTCTCTTCTTGCTCAAAAATTTGGTGCAGTTCAGGTACATATAGCGAACGCCAAATGAATTTGATTCAACTCTTAAAGGAAAGAACATTAAATTGCTCATGACTACCGATTTAGACCAGAACCGCGAATAGAATGAGCTCGATGCACTGGTCTAATGGATTGTTTATCATCATTTCGTTTTACAGGGCACCATTGCTCATGCATTGGAGAAAACAAAGTATCTGAATTCTGATCGTCATTGGAAGAAGTTTGATGACAAGTATCATTTTTCCAGTCAATTTAGTTCTTGATCTTTATGCAATGAACCACACTGATTTCATCATCACCAGTACTATCCAAGAAATTGCTGGAAAGTAAGATTCACATACTAATATAATTACTAATCTAGAATTGAAATTTCCATTTGGTGGGAAATTTAATATTTTTCTCTTCAGCAAGATGACTGTTGGGCAATATGAGAGCCATACGTCCTTTACGACCATGTTGAGAATGAAGAGCATCTGTATGTTTATCTGTTGCGTTGTTATTTACTTATTGTCATGATACTCGGTTTTTAACTTTACCATTACTGTCATGATTGCAGTTGCATTCTGAAACACAAGAACAAGCCCATCTTGTTTACCATGGCAAGACTCGACAGGGTGAAGAACTTGACAGGACTTGTTGAATGGTACGCCAAGAATCCAAGGCTCCGTGAATCGGTTAATCTTGTAGTCGTAGGAGGGGACAGGAGGAAGCAGTCAAAAGACTTGGAAGAACAAGCAGAAATGAAGAAAATGTATGAACTTATAGAGGAATACAACTTGAATGGTCAATTCAGGCGGATTTCTTCCCAGATGAACCGTGTCAGGAATGGTGAACTCTATCGTTACATTGCTGATACATTTTATGAGGCTTTCGGCCTGACTGTTGTCGAGTCTATGACTTGTGGTTTGCCAACCTTTGTTACTTGCAATGGTGGTCCAGCTAAGTTATTGTTCATGGAAAGTCTGGTTTCCACATTGATCCTAACCTGGGTGTCAAAACTGCAGAAATTCTTGTGAGATTCTTTGAGAAATGCAAAGAAGACCCAAGTCATTGGGAAGTCATTGGGAGCAGATCTCCATGGGAGAGCTTCAACGCATTCTTGAAAAGGAAGTGTACTAAGTCATCTTCATTACTCGAATCTCAAATCGAACTGCCAACCAGTAGCCGCCTGTTCAATTTATGCTGATGTAATTTCACATCTACAACAAATTACTGCCATAAGGACCGTACCAATATTAAAATTTAGAGGGGCAAAAGTTAAAAGATCCCTAAAATCCATAGTGTTGTAAAGAATATGTAAAATATAGACAGTTCTCAAAATCTAGAAGACGCACCCTCAGTGTTGTCCCTGCTTGCCACTACTTTATCAGTTCGTTGAGTGGACACTTCCGCACTCAACCAAGAACTTGAAACTACTTAAGTTCTTTTGCTATTGCTTGCCAGGTTTACATGGAAGATCTATTCAGAGAAGGTGTTGAATTTAGCTGGAGTTTATAGATAACACTCATGCGCTATCTTGAAATGTTTGTTTTATGAACTTATGTTCAAGAAATCAGTATGCATACAATTTTCAAATAATGTTTCACATTGCTATATATTATGATGATTCTCTAGTTGATAAACTTTTTGTTTCGTCTCAGGTCGAGTCTGTCCCTCTGACCCTCTTGCTGTTGATGAGTAGTTGCTGGTGGAACCAAATCATTGTTGGAATTGTGGAAGAAAGACTCTAATGTTTAGTTTCAATTAATTTTCATTATGCACTTTATGTTTCGGAATTATTTCAGTTAACTTCTGATGCATTATGTCAAATTGTCAATATTCAATCATGGCCTTTGATAAGTTGATGTTTGGAAATTTCATTAGGAGTAAAATGACCTTTGATTCATTTGAAAACCAAAACAATCCAATCTTTGACATGAAATTAGCCTCAACAAGCTTTTCAAGATCTTAGAATCCTATATTAAGTGGCATACATTCAATTGCCAGCCAACTATAAAATCACAATACTTGACATCATAATGTACACACGGTGCCCCTCGGGCATAGCTTCACTGATAAAGAACTAGAGTGCAAAGTATCAGCAGCCTCGCCTCTTCACGCAACCCGGGTTCGATTTCCATAGGTAGCGAACCTTGTGTTCGATTCTCACAGGGTGCGTAGGGGCCGTTAGAGTAATAGTTTCACACTTTTATAATGTACGCACAAATCTTATAACTATACAGTTGTTCAATTCTTATCCAAAGATCTAATTCTTTCAAAGATAGAATTGTTCTGATTTCTAGAACCCCATTCTATAGCTTCAGCGACGGCTTCTTCTCGTTCTTGTGCAGATAGTTTATCTTGCTCATCGTCGTCCATATCAAGCATGGTCGGGGTAGGCGTAGATGCAACGGGTGAAACTGGTTCATCTGCTGATTCCCAAAGATGCATCAAGGCAGTAACTATATCGCTAGTCAATGGGCCGAGCTGATGGATCTTCTTGCAAACACATTGCAGCAACTGCAACAGCTTGATTCAAACATTTGCTGGGAATATCTCCTCGAAGGAGTGGATCAGCTAATTCAGAGTATCTGGTAGGATCTTTGAATATTGGCTGAGCTAAAGATATGAGCAAGTTCTCATATAATCAGATAAGAAACATATGCTATATGTTTACTCAATTAACAAAAAAAGACAATAGGGTATCAAGAATCAACATACCCGATTCACCAACAATTGGTCATCACCTCTCAACGTGATGTCATAGCTCTCTGCCCGTAATCAACTCCTAAGAAAACAACTCCGAAACTATATATGTCTTCCTTGACTGTTAATTGACGCTGTTTCTTTGGTACTCTGGAGCACAATAACACTAAGTCCCCATTATTCTGAAGACACGTGTGTCTTATCCCCTACTGGTCCAACCTTGGCTAATCCAAAGTCGGAGAGCTTGGCATTATACTCTTGATCAATCAAGATGTTGGATGTTTTCATGTCACGATATATAACGGGTGGATTGGCTTTTTCGTGCAAATATTCTAATCCTTTAGCAGCACCAACTGCAATTTTCATCCTTGTCCCCCAACTTAGCGGATTTTGATCTGGTGAAAGATCTGGTCAAATAATCAAGAGTAAAGAAAATCTTAGAAGCACAGAAAATGGGGTAAAAAAGAAGAAAAGATTCTGTATACTAAATCTGCGGAAGACAAAGAAGTTACAGAACCTCTAATGAATCGAAATGTTAACAGGAAAAAGGTAAGAGAACAATGTACCCTAGTAAATGTTCTTCAACTGATCCCAAAGGCATAAACTCATATACCAAGAGTCTCTGGTCTCCATCTGCGCAATATCCGATCAATTCACCAGATTTTCATGGTTTAAAAGGCTTAGCATCGAGACCTCTATCACGAATTCTGTGTTTCCTTGTACGCCATTACGATCAAGTGCTTCAACAGCAACAATCTGAAAGTTAGACCAGACTTTAGATTACATTGCAGTTTTAAACAATACTGCTTTGATATGCTTGCTCTATCTACTACTATTATTTATGGTCTCTCAGGTGGCCATTTTACTACTAAAATTCACAACATCATATGTCAAGATGGATGAAACCACTTCTCACGTTACACCTTTGTTATTACTAATTACAAAAAATGCTAACAAGTTTATGGTAAAAAGTAGCAAGAAGGAAAAAAACAAATATAATATTTGGTGTGAGGACTACTAAGTGCGCACTAGACGAGTAGTCCTTGCGGATTCCCTGCTCACAAAGAAGAAGAAAAACTATAGAGATTCTTGCAATCGACTAAAAAATGTATACCTGGCCAGTTCTTTCAATAAGCCCTTTATAAACTCTCCAAAACCACCTTCACCAATTAGACATTCTTGCCTAAAGTTCCTTGTTGCTGATGCTAGCTCCCGGAATGTGAATGTCTGAGCCGAAATATTATTCCCTAACTCTTCACGAATCCCGGAAGTCCCAAAGGA